>JARQOC010000005.1:319803389-319805889 GCA_033576535.1 Allobates femoralis
ATATAGATATAGATAGATATAGATAGGTAGATAGACAGATAGAGATAGATAGATATAGATATAGATAGATAGATAGATATAGATATAGATAGATAGATATAGATAGACAGACAGAGAGATTTAGATATATAGATAGATATAGATAGATAGATATAGATATAGATATAGATAGATAGATATAGATAGATATAGATAGATATAGATATAGATATAGATAGATAGGTAGATAGATAGAGATAGATAGATAGATATAGATAGATAGATAGATAGATAGATAGATAGATAGATAGATAGATAGACATAGATATAGATAGATAGATATAGATAGATAGATAGATAGATAGATAGATAGATAGATATAGATATAGATATAGATAGATATACAGTGCCTACAAGTAGTATTCAACCCCCTGCAGATTTAGGGGGTTTGATAAGATGCAAATAAGTTAGAGCCTTCAAACTGCAAACGAGAGTAGGATTTATTAACAGAAGCATAAATCTTACAAACCAAAAAGTTATGTTGCTCAGTTGAATTTTAATAAATTTTAAACATAAAAGTGTGGGTCAATTATTATTTAACCCCTAGGTTTAATATTTTGTGGAATAAGCCTTGTTTGCAATTACAGCTAATAATCGTCTTTTATAAGACCTGATCAGGCCGACACAGGTCTCTGGAGCTATCTTGGCCCACTCCTCCATGCAGATCTTCTCCAAGTTATCTAGGTTCTTTGGGTGTCTCATGTGGACTTTAATCTTGAGCTCCTTCCACAAGTTTTCAATTGGGTTAAGGTCAGGAGACTGACTAGGCCACTCCATCACCTTGATTTTTTCCCTCTTGAACCAGGCCTTGGTTTCCTTGGCTGTGTGCTTTGGGTCGTTGTCTTGTTTGAAGATGAAATTACGACCCATCTTAAGATCCTTGATAGAGGAGCGGAGGTTCTTGGCCAAAATCTCCAGGTAGGCCGTGTTATCCATCTTCCCATGGATGCGGACCAGATGGCCAGGCCCCTTGGCTGAGAAACAGCCCCACAGCATGATGCTGCCACCACCATGCTTGACTGTAGGGATGGTATTTTTGGGGTCGTATGCAGTGCCATCCAGTCTCCAAACGTCACGTGTGTGGTTGGCACCAAAGATCTCGATCTTGGTCTCATCAGACCATAGAACCTTGAACCAGTCTTTCTCAGAGTCCTCCAAGTGATCATGAACAAACTGTAGACGAGCCTTTACATGACGCTTTGAAAGTAAAGGTACCTTACGGGCTCGTCTGGAACGGAGACCATTGCGGTGGAGTACATTACTTATGGTATTGACTGAAACCAATGTCCCCACTGCCATGAGATCTTCCTGGAGATCCTTCCTTGTTGTCCTTGGGTTAGCCTTGACTCTTCGGACAAGCCTGGCCTCGGCACGGGAGGAAACTTTCAAAGGCTGTCCAGGCCGTGGAAGGCTAACAGTAATTCCATAAGCCTTCCACTTCCGGATGGTGCTCCCAACAGTGGAGACAGGTAGGCCCAACTCCTTGGAAAGGGTTTTGTACCCCTTGCCAGCCTTGTGACCCTCCACGATCTTGTCTCTGATGGCCTTGGAATGCTCCTTTGTCTTTCCCATGTTGCCCATGTATGAGTGCTGTTCACAAGTTTGGGGAGGGTCTTAAATAGTCAGAAAAGGCTGGCAAAAGAGATAATTAATCCACACATGTGAAGCTCATTGTTCTTTGTGCCTAAACTACTTCTTAATACTTTAGGGGGACCAAACAGAATGCTGCTGGTTTGAGGGGTTGAATAATAATTGACCCACACTTTAATGTTTAAAATTAATTAAAATTCAACTGAGCAACATAACTTTTTGCTTTGTAAGATTTATGCTTCTGTTAATAAATCCTACTCTCGTTTGCAGTTTGAAGGCTCTAACTTATTTGCATCTTATCAAACCACATAAATCTGCAGAGAGTTGAATACTACTTGTAGGCACTGTAGATATACATATAGATACATATAGAGATAGATATTTTTTTTATTATTATTATTATTATTATTATTATTATTATTAATTTATATAGCGCCATTATATTCCATGGCGCATTACATGTTAAAAAGGGCAGACTAGGACAAGTAACATAGTAGCAATACAAGTAACAATAAATGTTGACAATTCAGTTGTACAGCAACAAGAGGGGAGATAGATATAGATATAGATATACATATAGATACATATAGATATAGATAGATAGATAGATAGATATAGATATAGATAGATAGATATAGAAATAGATATAGATATAGATATAGATAGATATAGATAGATAGAGATAGATAGATATAGATATAGATAGATAGATAGAGATAGATAGATAGATATAGATAGGTAGATAGATAGATAGCTAGATATAGATAGATACATATAGATATACATATAGATATAGATAGATAGATATAGATAGATAGATAGAGATAGATAGATAAATATAGATAGATAGATAGAGATAGATAGATAGATA
>JARQOC010000005.1:319810889-319844655 GCA_033576535.1 Allobates femoralis
CTGTCCTCTGCCCCCTGTCCTCTGCGTCCTCTGCCCCCTCTGTGTCCTCTGCCCCCTGTCCTCTGCCCCTGTCCTCTGCGTCCTCTGCCCCTGTCCTCTGCGTCCTCTGCCCCCTGTCCTCTGCGTCCTCTGCCCCTGTCCTCTGCGTCCTCTGCCCCCTGTCCTCTGCGTCTTCTGCCCCCTGTCCTCTGCCCTCTGTGTCCTCTGCCCCCTGTCCTCTGCCCCCTCTGTTCCTCTGCCCCCTGCCCCTCTGCCCCCTCTTGTCCTCTGCCCCCTGTCCTCTGTCCCCTCTGTGTCCTCTGCCCCCTGTCCTCTTCCCCCTCTGTGTCCTCTGCCCCCTGTCCTCTGCCCCCTCTGTGTCCTCTGCCCCCTGTCCTCTGCCCCCTCTGTGTCCTCTGCCCCCTGTCCTCTGCCCCCTCTGTGTCCTCTGCCCCTGTCCTCTGCCCCCTCTGTGTCCTCTGCCCCCTGTCCTCTGCCCCCTCTGTGTCCTCTGCCCCCTGTCCTCTGCCCCCTCTGTGTCCTCTGCCCCCTGTCCTCTGCCCCCTCTGTTCCTCTGCCCCCTGTCCTCATGCCCCCTCGTGTCCTCTGCCCCCTGTCCTCTGCCCCCTCTTGTCCTCTGCCCCCTGTCCTCTGCCCCCTGTCCTCTGCCCCCCCTCCCCTGTGTCCTCTGCCCCCGTGTCCTCTGCCCCCTGTCCTCTGCCCCCTCTGTCCTCTGCCCCCTGTGTCCTCTGCCCCCTGTCCTCTGCCCCCTGTCCTCTGCCCCCTGTCCTCTGCCCCCTGTCCCCCCTGTCCCTGCCCCCTGTCCTTGCCCTGCCCCTGCCTCTGCCCCCTGTCCTCTGCCCAGCCGCCTCTGCCCCCTGTCCTCTGCCCAGCCGCCTCTGCCCCCTGTCCTCTGCCCAGCCGACCTCTGCCCCCTGTCCTCTGCCCAGCCACCTCTGCCCCCTGTCCTCTGCCCAGCCGCCTCTGCCCCCTGTCCTCTGCCCAGCCGCCTCTGCCCCCTGTCCTCTGCCCAGCCGCCTCTGCCCCCTGTCCTCTGCCACCCTGCCCTCCTGCGCCCCCCTGTCCTCTGCCCAGCCGCCTCTGCCCCCTGTCCTCTGCCCAGCCGCCTCTGCCCCCTGTCCTCTGCCCAGCCGCCTCTGCCCCCTGTCCTCTGCCCAGCCGCCTCTGCCCCCTGTCCTCTGCCCAGCCGCCTCTGCCCCCTGTCCTCTGCCCAGCCGCCTCTGCCCAGCCGCCTCTGCCCCCTGTCCTCTGCCCACGCCGCTGCGCTGACCAATCTCACCGCACTCACTGTTAACCACTGAGCCACCGCACTCACTGCTAACCACTGAGCCACTGCACTCACTGCTAACCACTGAGCCACCGCACTCACTGCTAACCACTGAGCCACCGCACTCACTGCTAACCACTGAGCCACCGCACTCACTGCTAACCACTGAGCCACCGCACTCACTGCTAACCACTGAGCCACCGCACTCACTGCTAACCACTGAGCCACCGTATACTGTGCTACCCACAGAGCCGCCTGTATACACACAATTCATTTCACCGCACTCCCGTAACTATTAGTAAATAAACTATATATGGATTCTAGACTACCCGATTCTTTAGAATCGGGCCACCATCTAGTTACAACATAAACCCACAACCTAATATACCCTTGTGTGAACATTTATGATCCATGCTCTCCATATTGTTCATCCCCCTGGGGTCCATCTAGTGTTTTATACATATATCACTGTCCATTCCATACATTAATCCTATCTCAATTCATAAAAGACGATATGAGGCAGTGTGGGAGCGGCTTACCGGGTTCCTGTATGTAGACATGTGTTCACGGCGTCCCGGAAGCCTCTGCTGTACAGTCAGTGCCGTGTCCCCGCCCCCATCGGTATGGAAACCGCGTCGGCGTGCGCCGTGACGTCATCACGTCCGCGCATGCCCATTCTTCAATTCTCGTCATTCCCCATCTTGGTTGGGGCTTCCTACAGCAAAACAAGTGCCGTGTCCCGTTCTTTGCTAAAGTGACAAGTGCATATGTGTTGTCCTAATAGCGTGGTATTCAGTGACATAGTGCTTTTCCTTTTCTGCTTACATATCGCTCTATATGGAGCAATGTTCTAAGGTGCCAAGTGCTTATAAGGTGCCCATAATAGTGTACCTGATGATAATGTGCTTTTAATGCTTGAATCTGGTATCTATTAATGTGAGTGTCACACTATATATTTATCGACTTAATATGACCTTCTCTCATGCAGATCACTCCCTACTTCCCAATAACCTTGTACACTTACTCGGATTCTTAGCCTCTCATCAAACTTATTACAGTTTTTCAGCTTGTACCATTAATTGATCAAGGTTTTTTTTTGTGGGGTATGGTATACTACCATGTAGGTCTCTATGTGTCTATATATATATATATACTCTTGTGTACAAAAGAAAATTGTGACTATTTTAATATTTCTTTTATAAAAACCTATAAAACGAGTGACCGTAAAAAAGGACAAAACGGAATATTCAGGACAAATTCAGCGCGTTATGTTATGCGTGTTTACCATACAGTGCTCCCTGTATTGCCGCTCCCATTCTCTCAGTACTGCATGGAATCTATCATCACTAGCTGGACCTCCTTCAGATCTTTGGTTCCTTCCAGTGTTCTATAAAACAATTTAAAACAATTTAAAAAAAAAAATTTAAGTTATTAATAACAGGCACGGAGTTAATAGAACTACGTCTTCAAGTGCTAGTGCTTAAAAAATTACAATCGTGGTTAAAATGCATACAATTTTCAACGACAGAGATTCCCATCCTATCGGTCAAAGGGCAACTCCGAGCTTGTAGTCTACATTCATGCCTCCCGGCTTTAATGTACCCAACCTCTTTATCCATTTCAACTCCTGAATCCTTAACTGCTTTTCACGGTTCCCCCCTCTCCTCATCACCGGAATTCCATCTATTGCTCTGACCCTCAGATCCCATTCATCATGCCCTGCTTCAGTGAAATGCTTGGACACTGGCAAGTTCATGATCTTTTTTCGGATACTGTACCTATGCTGACTCATCCTGATTCTCAATTCCAACGTTGTTTCCCCCACGTAAAATTCCCTACAGGGGCACTCTAATAAATAAACAACGTGGTCTGACGCACATGTGAAAAACTGTTGGATTTTGTATCTCCTTCCTTTAACTTCATATTCATTACCTTTTTTCATCAATGGGCAATTCACACAGCCAATACATGGATAATTCCCTGTCCTCACACTTCCTGTCAGCGTGGTCTGTCGTTTGAAAGTACCAATATCTGACTTGACTAAGCGGTCCTTTAGATTCCTCCCCCTCCTAAAAGAAAAGAGTGGTGGCTCTTTGAACTCCCTGACTTCCGGCAATCCGTTACTCAGAATCTGCCAGTTCCTCTTAATTGCTTGTACTACTTCCCTGGACTCCTCACCATACGTGGTCACCACTGGTATTCTACTCGGTTTTTCCTAGTGGTCCTATCCCTTTGTCGCTTATTCTTACTCATATCCAAGACTTTCGTCGGGTAGCCCCTTCTCTTGAACTTTCTCCAGCAGTCCGTAAACTGCTTCCTCCTTCTCCTCTACATCACTGACTATCCGCCTGACTCTTTCCACTTGCCCACACGGGATGGCCTTTTTCAATCCTATGGGATGGCTACTGTTTAAATGTAGTAATTTATTTCTATCCGTTGGTTTTACATGTAACGTGGTTTTTATCTGTCCTTCCACTAGCTTGACGTTCACATCCAGGAATTGTATGTCTGTCCTTGAGTGAACCATCGTAAATTTAATGCTAGTGTCCACTGTGTTCAAATACCTATGAAACTCGTTCAGCTCGCCAATATCACCACTCCACAGGACAAACACATCATCGATGTATCTCCACCACTTCCGAACCCTCCGGAAGTGGTGGGATCCATAGACATGTTCCTCTTCAAGCACCGCCATGGTGACGCCGGCGTAAGCACATGCCATGTGCGCCCCCATGGCGGTGCCTTTCAACTGTTTATAATATGTGTATAGAAAGGTAGGGGCACCGGGCACCTTCAAGGCTATTGGTCTTTCTTATTTCTCCATAAAGACAGACCGCTGTCTTATCCCCAGCCACCTGGTGGTGCTACGCCTGCATCAGCCAGTCAAGCATTTACAGTCCAAGTATAGAAAACAAATAGGCGGCACTCACCGTGTGTTCGTAGGTGCTTTCTTTATTGTAGAGGTGCGGGGAGGGGGTGCATGAAGGTACAGACGACAGGTCCTGTTTCGCTGTTTGCCCGCTTCTACAGGTCCTGTAGAAGCGGGCAAACCGCGAAACAGGACCTGTCGTCTGTACCTTCATGCACCCCCTCCCCGCACCTCTTCAATAAAGAAAGCACCTACGAACACACGGTGAGTGCCGCCTATTTGTTTTCTATACTTGGACTGTTTATAATATGCGTCCCCAAACAGGAAGTAATTACATCGCAAACAGATCTCCAGTAAATCAATGATAAATTTCTTACTCTCTTTTCCATACTGCGTAGTTCCCAACAACATATTAACTGCTCTAATACCCCTATCGTGCTCAATGGACGTGTATAGGGAGACTACATCAAAGGATACCAAGACATCATCCTTTCCCACTTCCAAAGTTCTTAAACTCTCCAAAAAATGTCCCGTGTCACGTATGTAGGACTTCGCTGATACTGCCAGTGGGTTCAACAATTTATCCAGGAAAATCCCTACATTGTTAAAGACAGAATCTACGCCTGACACTATAGGCCTCCCTGGCGGGTTCTCCATCGATTTGTGGATTTTCGGAACGATGTACAGCACTCGGGCTGTCCACTATCAAATAATCCAGTAACTCCTGGTCTATTAACCCTCCCATTTTTGCTTCTTCCAGAACTGCCTTTATACTTCTTTGGATCTCGAACTTTGGGTCCCTATTTAACTGTTGGTACACTTCTTCATCCCTTAGCTGTCTCATTATTTCCGCCATATACTTACCCTTGTCCATGACGACGACTGCTCCCCCTTTATCCGCTGGTTTTATCACAAGGTCGCCGTCATGGACAAGTTCCTGCAGCGCCTCAAACTCATTCTTCTTCACATTGGGGTGTTTTAATGCTCCCTGACATTTTTGTTGTATAACTTCTATGTCCCTCTTAACTGCTGTCATGAAGGTCTCTATTGCTGGCACTACCTCCACTGGGGTAAAATCACTCTTATTAAACAGAGAAAAATCCCTTAGTGCTAGTTCACTTTCCCTTTGTCTAGGTCTCGCTTCTTTTGTATTGAACCAATGTCTCAATTTAACCAAATGGAACAGTCTAGCCATGTCCACATCTAACTGAAACCAGTGTATGTGCGTAGTGATGTTGTAGTTCAATCCCTTGTTCAAAATCTCATTTTGTGCCACACTTAATGTCTTTTTGGATATATTTACCACCAGTTCTGGGTTCTCTTCTTGTTGCCCCTGAGTCCTGTTCTTGGTTTCTCTCGCTTTTTTCTGGCTCCTTCTGTAGCGGACTCCTCCTCTTCTTCTTCTTGTGACCTGTCCGTCTCTGGATGGGATGGAATCATATTTATTAGCATGCTTAATACGACGAAAACTATGTCCTTTTCGCTTAAAACCACCTTTCTTGGGCCATTTATCCTTTTGCCAGTTATAAACTGATCCCGTCTGATAGTCCTCATTATCCCTTGCCCGCTTCTGGCGTTTGGTTTCCTCCAAATCTTTCTTGACTTTCTCGACTCTCAGCCTTGTCTGCTCCTTAAATTTTTGAAATTCATCCTCTTTAATCAACAGTTTCAACTGTACTTCCATATCCTTGTTCTCCTGCCCAACTTTCTGTACTTCCTCCTGTAAATACTCCATGTTTAGGAGCATCACATCCATCGCGTACTTGTTGAACATCATAGCAAATTTGTTGCAGTATACCGTATCATTCACAAACAGGGTAGGTCGGATATTTGATCTGAGCCCTCTCGGAATCTTTTTGGCCTTGTAGTATTGGCCCAACATCATAAGATGCAATTCCGTGGAGACAAGGCGTTTACACCCATTCTCATATTTTCTCTTCAAGTTGTTTACTGAAGGTACACTCAGAAAATCGACTTCCCCCTCCAATCCCTTGAGGATCCGCTCTTCGTCCTCAACCGTATACACTAATGTGCCTGGTTCCATTATAAATGGATCAACACAGCTAAGCCTCGATGAAGGGTATATACAAATAGTAATAGCAGAAGCAGCGTGTATAGCTGGTCTTTCAATAGAGTGCTAAGCGTCCCTGAGGCTCCTTCCAGCCTCTATCATACATACAGTTCAAAGGAGGGTCACAGCACTTCTTTCTTTTGCAAGGGATGTTTATTCCAGCTCAGGCATATGGCGACGTTTCGAGCTATGCTAGCTCTTTATCCAGCAACCACATTACATCTGAAACAGCACTTTATACACCTCTAATATTGGTAGTAGCTGAGTGCTGCAAGGTTTCTTTCTAGTATATTGATCCAGCATCCCTGCTGGCACCAGTTCACATTGTCTGTGAGTGCTGTGCAGTTTTTTTTTCTCTTTTGTATCGTGTGGAGTGGCTGGCTCCATTACTGCAATGTGCACCCTCGTTGCAAACAGGTGATCTAGGGTCTAGATGGTGTCCGCCCATTTAGTAGTGGGGTAGGGTGGACAAGGAGGACTTGGGTGTCAGCGATAGGACTCGTCGGACCTGAAGTCACTTTGTCGCAGTCGACGAGCAAGCAGACATTGGCCAATGTGTGTACTAAGAACTTCAGATTTAAAAAAAATAATAAGAATTTAGAGTTTTTTGAAAAAAACGTAAGTTTTTAAATTTTTTCTCATATATATATATATAGCTTGTCAGCATATGTACATCATTGGTAGTAGCTGAGTGCTGCAAGGTTTCTTTCTAGTATATTGATCCAGCATCCCTGCTGGCACCAGTTCACATTGTCTGTGAGTGCTGTGCAGTTTTTTTTCTCTTTTGTATCCTGTGGAGTGGCTGGCTCCATTACTGCAATGTGCACCCTCGTTGCAAACAGGTGATCTAGGGTCTAGATGGTGTCCGCCCACTTAGTAGTGGGGTAGGGTGGACAAGGAGGACTTGGGTGTCAGCGATAGGACTCGTCGGACCTGAAGTCACTTTGTCGCAGTCGACGAGCAAGCAGACATTGGCCAATGTGTTTACTAAGAACTTCAGATTTAAAAAAAATAATAAGAATTTAGAGTCTTTTGAAAAAAACTTAAGTTTTTAAATTTTTTCTCATATATATATAGCTTGTCAGCATATGTACATCATTGGTAGTTTCATGCCCCGGCGACGACCGACGACAGCCGAGCGCCGTGGCCGAAAATAGAACCAAGGGCCCGGCCATGCATAGCTCGAAACACCGCTATGTATCTCAATGGGAAGTGAGGCGCTATGCTGATTGGTCGGCGCAGCACGCAGCGACCAATCAGCATAGCGCCTCACTTAAGCGGCAAATTTGAAACTCAAAGTCCTTCATTATATCTCAATGGGAAGTGAGGCTGTATTCTCATTGGTCGCTGTGTGCTGGCGCCGACCAATGAGAATAGCGCCTCACTTCCTATTGAGATATAATGGACGACTTTGAGTTTCAAATTTACCGCTGGAAGTGAGGCGCTATTCTCATTGGTCGGCGCCAGCACACAGCGACCAATGAGAATAGAGCCTCACTTCCCATTGAGATATAATGGAGCACTTTGAGTTTCAAATTTCCCGCTTAAGTGAGGCGCTATGCTGATTGGTCGTTGTGTGCTGCGCCGACCAATCAGCATAGCGCCTCACTTCCCATTGAGATACATAGCGGTGTTTCGAGCTATATTTGGCTCTCGTCGGTCGTCGCCGGGGCGGGAGACTCGCAATGGCCGCCTCGCGTGGGCTGAGCAGCCACGTCCACGACGACGGCAGTAGCGCCGAAACTTACGGAAGTGCGTTAGGGGAATTATATATTAGATATATAATATATATATATATATATAATGTGGCGCCCCGCAACGAGTGCGTCACAGGAGGGTATTGCATCCCTGACTGAAGATGTAATTCTCTCCGTCTCGGTGATGAACAGGTTAACTCCAAGGCTCCATACACCATGTGCGACATCTAGAGGCAGAGGACCAATCAGGTCCTGGTGGGAGGAGTGTAAACTGTAGTGTGGGGGAAGGAGAGAGGAGTTGGGGTGTTGAGGAAGAAGGAGGGAAAGGAGCAGGAGTCTGCACAGTGCCGTGCAGCCCTGGGAAAGTAACTTAACCGGGAGGGCACCAGAAAGCGGGAAAATAGCAACTAAACAACGGGTCCAAAGTCACCCATGCCCAGTCCTACCGTACACCGGTTCCGAGGCAGTCAGTCGTCTACCGCTGTCCTGTAAAACTGAAGTGACAGAGAAGCTTTATAGGAGCGCCTCACTACAGCCACGATTCCAGCAGTCTTACCAGCGTGGTACCCACTATTGGGGCTCAGGACCCTTTACTGCCCAGGTTGGAAACCCGGCTAAAGTAATCCGAGAGAGGTCCTCCCAGTACCCTGACCTGGTGCAACAAGGCAGCAAAGGCAACTAGAACAGGACAGATAGTAACAGAAGAAACACTTTGGAGCTCTGGACAGAGACTGTTCACCACTGGGACCACCCGGTCCGTTACCTAACGAACTGTGTTACCGTGTACCGTGTACCACTCAAGTAAAGACCCGTTACAGAGGAGCATTGTGTTAGTGCATTTCTTCCAGAACTGTTTTTAACCCTTGCACTCATCAACAACCGAGCTGCCGTATTCCATCCAGTGCAGCTCCTGGCCCCGGGGACTACTGCTCATCCAGTGGGGAGCATCCCATCTAGCTGCCGCACATCCCCCGGAGGCCATAGCAGCGCCGGTGCCATCACCGGACGCCCACAGGTGGCGTCACGACAATCAAGACTTTATCCCAATCCCTTATCCCTTCCATTTGACCACCGGGCCCCACAGCCTCAGGCGCGGAACCGTGACAAGTGAAGCATCGCCTGAGACCTGCGAACCCGGCAACGGTGAGTCATACATATATTTAGATATATACATATATATTTAGATATATACAGCATATATATCCTGTCTGTTGGTCTATCTGAAGCCAGAAATAAAGGACTACTGAACTTTATTTTAAGGAGTGCTGCAGTGGAACTCTGTTTGATACGTATATATATATATATATATTTATATATATATATATGTCGTGCCCCAGGCTTTGGGGTACTCGGGTATCAGGCTCCAAGGGGTTAACGCTCCTGTGTCACGGGGAGTGGTGGCTGCGCATGATCCCGTGTTCTGGGGGACTTCTTTAAAAAGGGTGTATTTACAGAGGATCCTATATATAACATGTTGTGACGCCACCTGTAGTTCCTAGTGATGAACCACCAGCGCCGCCGGAGTTAGATGGTAATGTGGCAAGTTGGCAAAGTCCTCTACAGGAAGGGCTGAACCTCCAGGGCAGCGTTCCTGTATGGGGAACTAGTTCATGAAAGGAAATGCAGGCAGAGGCAAAGTCACTTTTTCTCCGGGTACTTTACTGTTAGATGCAGCAGTAGTAGTTACAAGTCACAGTTCAGCACTTCGATATTACAAGATCAGGTAGCTAACGGGTTGCTGCAAGTGGATCTAAGGTGGTATGGTGGGACCCTTCGTGTGCCTTCTTTCTCTAACCCCCGTCTGTTCTTCCCTGCTTTCCAGTTTGGTGTGAAGTCTGGTGATGTAAAATCCAGCCTGGCCTCCTGTCCTCTCTCACCTTCGCTGCCGTCGGGTAACCCTCTACTGGTTGGCCACCCGTTCCTTTGGCGGTGCCTGGTATCCTTCTTGCAGACTGCTCTGGTGCCCGGGAGACTTGAAGACTCCACGGGATTCCGGATTCTCTGTGGTTCTAAAGTATCCCACAGGTGCAGGTTCCGGTATCCGGTAAGCTGTCTGGGAGAACCTATCTGGCTGGCTCCTCTTTCCCAGACTGGCTGCTCTCCTAAAAAGCTCTTTTCTCCTTAGACCCTCACTTCCTCCTCCATCTCTCCTCCAACGAACTAACAAACAAAAGACCTCCTTGTTCCCCCTAAGGGTGATTTTATTCCCTCCCGGGTAATCTCCCACCAGTGTATCCTAATGTGGGAGTGCTGGAAATGGGTCCCACCCACCATCCTAGGGTCTACCTGCAGCTGGAGCATCTGCACCACTTTTACGGGTGCAGTACCCCTCTGTGTCCCTACAGTCAAAGATGGCGGAGGTTCCCTGATGTTTTGGGGTTGTTTTGCTGCCTCTGGCACTGGACTGCTTGACCGTGTGCATGGCATCATGAAGTCTGAAGACTACCAACAAATTTTGCAGCATAATGTAGTTATGTAGTTAAACCCAGTGTGAGAAAGCTGGGTCTCCCTCAGAGGTCATGGGTGTTCCAGCAGGACAATGACCCAAAACACACTTCAAAAAGCACTAGAAAATGGTTTGAGAGAAAGCACTGGAGACTTCTAAGGTGGCCAGAAATGAGTCCAGACCTGAATCCCATAGAACACCTGTGGAGAGATCTAAAAATGGCAGTTTGGAGAAGGCACCCTTCAAATATCAGGGACCTGGAGCAGTTTGCCAAAGAAGAATGGTCTAAAATTCCAGCAGAGCATTGTAAGGGCCCTTTCACATCTGCGTTTTTCGTAATTCGCGGCAGATGCGGTGAAAAAACCGCATCTGCCGCGTTTACCGCATAACCGTTCCACTTGCGGCGCGGTTGCGTTTTTTTCTATGCAATGTATAGGGGGACTTGCGGCAGGTGCGGCAAGTGCGGTTTTGCACTTGCGGCAGGTGCGGCCGCGAAAAAAAACGCGGCTTACTGCGGTTTTTTTCGCGGCCGCACCTGCCGCAAGTGCAAAACCGCACTTGCCGCATCTGCCGCAAGTCCCCCTATACATTGCATAGAAAAAACCGCAACCGCGCCGCAAGTGGAACGGTTATGCGGTAAACGCGGCAGATGCGGTTTTTTCACCGCATCTGCCGCGAATTACGAAAAACGCAGATGTGAAAGCACCCTAAGAAACTCATTGATGGTTACCGGAAGCGGTTGATCGCAGTTATTTTGGCTAAAGGTTGTGCAACCAAGTATTAGGCTGAGGGTGCCAATACTTTTGTCCGGCCCATTTTTGGAGATTTGTGTGAAATGATCAATGTTTTGCTTTTTGCTTCATTCTCTTTTGTGTTTTTTCATTGAAGACAAATTAAATGAAGATAATAATACCAAAGAATTTGTGATTGCAATCATTTTCAGGAAGAAACGGAGTATTATCTGACAGAATTGCAGGGGTGTCAATGCTTTTGGCCTGAACTGTATATATATATATATATATATATATATATATAAACATATACAGTATATATATTTGGTGTTCTTATTTTAACATTGTAAAGGAAAAACAACAACAGCTTATAGTGCGCCTGTACACATGAGGTTGTTAGCAGGCGGTTCTTTTGCGTTTAAACTCACCTGGTCTGGTTATAAACCACAGCCCGTAGATAAGCTTATTAATTTGAAGCAGCAGAATCCTCCGGTTCCGTCCTCGTGCTTCCTACGAGGTCTTCTCCGGGGAAACACTAGTGCCGGGCGGCGTCACGTGTCTAGTAAAGGGGCCGATCCAGCTGACGTCTTCTCAGGTGCTCTCCCTCCTCTGCAGCTCACTCCACCACTCTCCCCATAGGGAGTCAAAATGATACAAAAGGATGGAAGCGTGGTGTATGTTTGGGCGCTGAGGTAAGGAAGATCTCTGATGCTGGCTTCTTTTCCGGACTTTATTAAAATAATTGCAGTTATAATTATTCAAGCTTATTGAGAGCCTTAAGCTTGAATAATTATAACTGCAATTATTTTAATAAAGTCCGGAAAAGAAGCCAGCATCAGAGATCTTCCTTACCTCAGCGCCCAAACATACACCACGCTTCCATCCTTTTGTATCTTATTTTAACATTGTACAAGTATGGTTATATTCTTACTTTATATTGTACACACCATGTTGCAGCATAATGTATTTTGTACTTTTATCTTAATTGTTTATGTGCACTTACCCATGACTCCATGATTTCAGTGTGTGACTCTTCTCCCTCTTTTGTCCATTTAAACCCTGTTTCTTTATCCATGCTTGGCCTGATAAAGACATATGTCCGATGATGAAAAGCGTATCTTTGGACCTTTTCACATCTGCATTTCTTTTCCGTTTGGCTTGCAATTCGTTTTTTACAGCATGTGTACCAAAACGCATTGCGTAATGCACCCATTTGTTTCAATGGAAAGCACAATGAAAATGCATGCAAAAACACATGTCATTTTCAGAAAACGCAAAATGCATGTGTTTTTGCAAACACAGCCCAAAATGTTGCTTATAATGCTTTGGGCTGCGTTTGCAAAAACGCATGCGTTTTCTGAAAATGACATGCATTTTCATTGCGTTTTCCATTGAAACCAATCGGTGCGTTAACGCATGCATTTGCACAGGAACAAAAAGGCAACCACCCTTAGATGTGAACTGGGCCTTTGGTTCTTTTCAAAACTTTTAATCAATATATTGCCTCCTTGTTTTTCACAATCAGCAGCATTTTTACTGCCTGCCCCCCTTTTTAAACTTTATTATTTACCTGATACATTGTGGTTCCTGACTGGAACATCAACTGGGGCCACTGCAGCTGATTTCTTCCATCTCTGGATTTCATACATAGTTGTGCCTGATATTTGCATTTTCCTTCAAGGTGAGTGCACTGTCATGTGCACTTTCTGTGAGTCCTCACGGTCTCCACTGTATTAAGCATATCTGCATTATGAAATGGTTCAATTCTTAGTGTGAGTAAGTGGGAGCATAGGCAGCACAGTATGGATAAGTGGGAGCATAGGGGGCCCAGTATGGATATTTGGGAGCATAGGGGGGACAGTATGGATAAGTGGGAGCATAAAGGACAGTGTGGATAATTGGGAGCATAAGGGTGACAGTATGGATAAGTGGGAGCATAGAGGGACAGTAGGGATAACTGTGAACATGTGTGGCTAGTATGAATAAGTTGGAAAAATAGGGGCAGTATGGGTAAGTGAGAGCAAAAGGGTCAGTGTGAATAAGTAGCATCATGAGAGACAGTATGGATCAGTGTGAGCATAGGGGTGACAGTATGGAGAAGTAGTTGAACTTTATGAAGAAGTGCAGGTTGGGAGATAGCATGGAGAAGTAAATCTGATGTTGGATGGTAACAACTTTACTACTGTTAAAGCAGCCTCCCATTAATTTTTGTATTAAATATGTGTATATGTGCATGTAATGTTGTGTGAATCTGATAATATACTCACCTGGCTTTTTAAATACTTAAAAAAAAATGGCATAGACTCCACCCTATATTTGATAACCAGCCAAGGTAAAGCAGAATGCTGGGGACCTAGGGTGTGAAAGTCCATATTTATTTGGCCCTTCCCAGCCTAAATATTCCAACTTGC
This sequence comes from Allobates femoralis, assembly GCA_033576535.1. Classification (NCBI taxonomy): domain Eukaryota; kingdom Metazoa; phylum Chordata; class Amphibia; order Anura; family Aromobatidae; genus Allobates; species Allobates femoralis. The sequence goes on from JARQOC010000005.1 coordinate 319,824,382, forward strand.
AGCTGTCCAGACATAGTGTATACATTAGATGTTACAATTCTGGTGCTTTACCTGTCTCTTCCCTATTGCCCTGGTGCAGTAACAATTGGGTTAATAGTTAATGGAGTTGATATCCTTGTAAGCTCAGTATGAATTAGACCAGAATTAATACAATGAACTTGGTCATCTTTATCATTGCTCTCTGATCATCATCTAATCATAATTAGAGATGAGCAAACACCTCAGGGTTCAAATTCAACTGTGTTCACTGAATGCAGGGTGTTCGCTGAACAATTCGCAGAACACCATTAAAATCAATGGCAGGCAACATGAAACTCATAGAAAACACCTTCAAATGGGTCTAAAAGCTGCCAAACACAGATGGACAGACACTAATCATTTTACCTGTCTTTCGCTGCTTTCTTGCTTTCAGGTGCACTCTCCCACACTCCCTCTAACTCACTTCTGGTCCCACCCATTAACCTTTCTGCATATTCACTTCACTGACTCCACAACAGCCAAACACAGATGCTCATGCTCTGTAAGAGTGTCTGTGATTGGCTGTTGCAATTAGACTGCATTTTCCCAAACCGAATGGTGTCTGTGTTTGGTTGTCACACACATTAGTGTATTTTAGGTTGTAAAATAAATAATTGAAAAAAATGCATGCGGCTCCACCCTATTTTTAATTGCCAGCCAAGATAAAACTAGGTAGCTGAGGGTTGGTATTCTCAGTGTGGTGAGGGCCCATCATTTTAGGGCCCTCCCTTGCTAAAGAATAGCAACCCACAGCCACCCCTGATAATGGAACATTCATCATAGTGCCATTTCCAGGTGCTTTACTCGGCTCTTCCAGTGACCCTGGTGGCAGTGACACGTTAGGTAAAAAGAGGTTAATACCAGCTTTGTATTGACAGCTGGCATTAAGCCCAAAATTCTTAATGCCGGGTGAAGTTAGACCCGGCCATTAAGAATTTCAAGTAAATAGTAAAGAAGACGCCACACATAGAATTTTTTTCACTTAGGGGCTCCATCTTTATTAACCCCTCCACCCTCATAACCTTCCTCAGAACTTCTGCGATGTCTTCTTGAATGGAGGCTGTGATGAAGAATGCAGCACCCTCATCACAGCCTCCAGTCATTGAATGAATGAATGAGCTGTAGCACAATGTACAGTGACTCCTGAGGTCACCCTAGGACAAGTCAGGTAAGCATGTTACCTGCTGTGATTAACAGTCACCGCTTACCAGAACCGGAGGTCGCAGAGAGTGACGTGCACATTCACCTGATCTGGTCACCATAGCAATTGTGATGCATTGCTATGGTGACCAGATCAGATGACCATGCACATCACTCTCTACGACTTTCAAGTGATCACTATAGCAATGCATCATGTGACCGGAATGTGTCATTTGATCGTGACGTGTTGCTATGGTGACCAGATCACCCAGAGGTCTCAGAGAGTGATGTGCACGGTTACCAGATCTGGTCACCATAGTAACACATCATGATTGCTATAGTGACGAGATCAGTTGACCGTGCACACCCTCTATGTGACCTCCGGTTCCGGTAAGCGGTGACTCTTTGAGGTCTCCTGAGGTCACCGTTCAGGTAAGCATGTGACCTTCTCTACAGGGTCTGATCATGGAACTCGTTGAGTTCATCTTGACACATAAGTACTTTGTGTTTGGGGACTGGTTCTACCTCCAGCAGCATGGCACTGTGATGGGGGCGGCTTGTGCTCCTTCATATCCTTCTCTCATTAAACACCAACCAGAATAACATCAAGCTCACATACAATCACCATCAGTCGGTGATAGATTTCTTTGGACGTTAAAGTCTGCAAATCTCAGAATGGAGTGATAGAGATGGATATCGTTGGAAAACAGACCTCAGTAAACTCACTACTTTACGTGACATTGGCCCACACACTTGCAACTATCCAGGCTATTCTGGTAGGACAGTTCTTGCAAATGAAACATGTGTGCTCCAATGAGCAATCCTTTGAGAGACAGGCCTCAGACCTCCAATATCATTTTAGAAATAAAGGGTACAGTAGAAGGTCCATTAACTCTTTCGCCAACAGGCGATTTTCTGTTTTCCGTTTTTCCCTCTCCTCTTCCAAGAGCTATAACTTTTTTATTTTTCCAGTCTATTGTCAAAGCTCCCGAAAATCATATGATGTGCTATAAAATCTTTAAAAAAAATAAAATAAAAAAATAGGAGGATATGGCCTAGCTATGGGGCATGAGGATGCTTTTTCAGAGAACTCCTCCGAATCCAGCCAAATTTACAGGGCACAGAGCAGATCCTCTACAGGGAAACATGCCCAGAGTCATGAGGGCATCATCATGCCACCCACCAGGGCTGTCCAAGAGGCAGGGAGCGTCGCTGGAGCAGCTTCTCCAAGGCGGGAGGCTGGAGGAGGGAGCCGTAACTCCTCCAACAATGGCGCCGGTGGCAGTGCCCACCGAGAAGCGTTCAACCCAGAGCGTGGTAGGCAAGAAGGTGAGGGAGAGAGCGGGTGGTGAGGAGCATGGAGCCAACATATTTAACTCCTGAATTGCCTACCTATCAGCAGGAGAGCAGGCACTAAGGGCCCAAGAAGCATGGAGGGAACTCGACAGACCCACAGCAGGTGTGGAGGAGGGAAGGCAGACCTCCTGCAGCTGCTGCTGCAGCACAGCAGAAACCTCACATTGAGCTGTGTGCCCCTTACCATCCCAAACCCCACTAGTAGGTCACACAGGGACTATAACATTGGGACTGGAGGGGGGAGAACCTAGCAACATTACCACTTTGCACTATGGATCTACATCTCCTTTACCAGGCTGCACCCAGAATATGTTTGATTTAATCAGGGCTTTACCCACTAAACAGGATTTGGACTCCATGGTGGCTAGATTTCAAGCCTCCCAGGAAAGAGCCCTTACCATGCTTCATGGTGACTTAGATCTATTAGACACCCGTACATCCACACTGGAAAACACAACATCCACCCTTGCTTATAGAATGATTATGTTGGAGAAAAACCTTTCTCAAACCCATATGCAGCAGATGGCGCTATTGTTTGATGACCCAAGAAAACCGTGGTAGACCCAACAACATACGTCTGAAAGGTTTCCCTGAAAACTTCCCTGCAAGCGCCTGCCTAGTAAGGTTTCTGAAATCTTTAATAAGGTGTCGCAAAAACCGCCACAGTTATGATTGATAGAGTGAATAGGGTGTCCTGCCAACTATCCTCCCAGGCCTCCTACAACACGCTTGGTCTTATTGCAAATTAATTTTGGATGATGTGGAGATCCAGCTCTTTCCTGACATTTCCGCCCACACCCTGGCCATGAAACACATGCTCTCCCCACTACTATAACGCATCAGAGAATTGGGTGCTACCTTTAGGTGGGGACACCCCTTCTACCTCATTGCAAAGAAGGGGGACACTAAATTCTTTCTCAAAAGACCTGAGGAGTTACCAGAACTCTTCCTTTTCTTGTACATCAGTCCTGTTCATGCCCTGAACTGGCTACTGATAGATCTTCAACATCAGCAACCGCAAAGTAACAGGAGAAGACGTCCCTCGCAACCCAAACGCAAGGACCACAGATGCAGTCCTACCTGACTTTCACCATGCGGTCCCTAGGATCTTGTTTTTTGACCAGTCCATCACTTTGCCCGAAGTGTTGGGCAGAGTGAGGATGGGCCCTGCAGGACACTCTGTGGATCGTTTCGACATGGTATTGTTCCCTTTACCTGCCCTGGCTGATATAGGGAAATGACCCTTGCCATTTGTGCTGACCCCTGTTTACTATGTGCGTTACGCCCCCACCCTCCCCCCTGTGCATTCTTATATTTTCAGCCACTCTTGCTCTGTTGTTGCCCACTGTTGGTATATTAATAACAGTTTACTGGGTGCGTTAGAAAGCCATCGCATAGTTTTTTACGTTTCCCCTACAGGACTACCATCCTGTGCCTCTCCCCACTTTTTGAAGGAAGGTGGCTGTCTTCGATTTTGTCCGAAGATAAATATTTGGTTTTGCAAACTATCAGCTTACAGATTAGCTGTGAGTTGAGACTGCAATTGCACTGACTAAGCGTTATCTTTCTACCCCGTAGTTCTCTTTTATATCCTCTCTTTCCTCTCTAACCAAGCCTCCCCTCACTTTCTTCCTGTTCCCCTTCCTTCTACAAGGTCTCCTCATCCATTCATCCCACCCCCTTTTTCTTTTATTTTTGATTTTTCTTCTCCCCATAGGTGAGAGGCGGTGACCCGTGTCTTATCTACCTCAGAGACGAACTCCTCAGACATCTCAGATTTGCGCTGTGAGTCCATCAACATCAGGGATTATATAGCCCGGGCAAGAAATTCATACTAGCTACCTGTGAAAAGAACACATACAGGTAGCCTTCAAACCATTCAAACTGACCAATCACTGGTTTCCTGACACCTACTACAGCCATTCACCTGATCCAAGATCCCGGGGTACTAGCATCCTTATTTCCCACTAAGTCCCCTGGGAATTTGTAGACTCCTGATGTGAGCAACAGGGAAGAATGCTATTGGTTAAGAGACATATTGCATTGCAGTTTTTCACATTTTCTTCTCTGTACTTCCCCAATATAAACCAGGTGACAGTGTTGACGGACTTTCTGGAGCAGATCGGAGAATTTGCTGAGTGCTTGCTGGTGCTGGGGGTGGGACCTTAATGTTGCTCTTGACCCTAATATTTACACCTCATCCGGCTTGCTGCATTGTGCACACTCAAACGACTCCTATATAAACACCAACTGATAGATTCCTGAAGTTGCTCCATCCAAAAGATAAAGACTACTCGTATTATTCTTATGTATACGACTCCTACTCCAGGATCAATTACTTTTTGGTAGGACTCAAGCATTTACACCTGGTTGAGCCAGCAGACATAGCCTCTATTACTTTCTCAGGCGATGCCCTATGCACACTTACAATCTCCATGCCAACTCTGATTTCTCGGCAGTGTCATTGAAAACTGAATGTCTCACTAATAGAGGATTCAATCACCTCCTGAGATGTGATGCAGGCATTGAGAGAATACTTCACTGACCATGCTACCCCTGAGGCTTCACCAAGTACCATTTAGGAGGCCCACAAGTGTGTAATCCGGGGCTTAACTTATTAAGCATGGGACAAGGCTGAAAAAAGAAAGAGACTGTGAACTGTCCTCCCTGCTCTCTCAATTAAGAGATCTTGAGACAACGCATAAATGTGGACTCCAGAGGGAAGTTGGTTCTGAGCTGTGCAGGGTTAGGGAGGAACTCTGCGACCTTCTAAATAAATGGGTTAAATCTTATGAATTTGGAAATAAGACGGGCAGACTACTAGCTGGAGCTTTGAGGAGACAGAGGGCTAGAATATTCATTTTGAATATAGGAGAATCAACAAAAACAAGCATCGCCCAACCATCCAATGTGATAGCAGAAGCTTTCAGGAAGTACTATGCTGCATTATACAATGTAGATAATAATAACCCTCTAGCACAGTCTCCAACCTTCCTTCCTAAAATTAGAGAGTACCTTAAATTGGCCAATTAAATTCGGTGGATGTCAAAGCGCTAGAACATCCGATCACAGACCAAGAATTATTTTTAGCCATAAAGACCGTAAAAAAAGGTAATGCACGTGGTCTCCTCAGTTTACTATAAAAAATTTAAGGATCTTCTGGCCCCGCATCTACTGAGATTTTTTAATGACCTGAAAAATGGACATAGATGACACGCAGACTGAGTGGAGGTGCATATTTCTGTAATCCCCAAGTCGGCAAGGATCCGGCACAATGTGCGAGTTATCGGCCAATCTCGCTTTCAAATGTGGACTTAAAATTGTTTGTGAAGGTCATTGCCACAAGTCTGGCTCCCCTGCTCACTGGGTTGTTCACAGAGACCAGGCGGGTTTTATGATGAGAAGGGAGGCTCGAGACAATACCATCAAGGCGATCAACTTGGTCCATCGGGCCAGGTGTGGGGGGGGTCCCTCACTACTTTTCTCTACAGATGCTGAAAAAGCATTTCATAGAGTTAACTGAATTTCTATGAGGGAGACCCTCCTGCACTTGGGCCTGGAATTCAATAAGATGCGCTGGATCATGTCCCTCTACTCTGTCCCGTCAGCCAGAATCAAAGTGAACGGCTGCCTATCGGAACCCTTTGATATTTATGATGGCACTCTCCAGGGATGCCCCCTCTTACCACTTATCTTTGTCCTTATAATTGAACCCGTCCAATGGAGTTTTAGAGATAACCCCAACATTGCTGGAATATCTTCCGGTGGCACTACCCACAAGGTGGCAGCTTACGCTGATGACCTTCTGTTCTTTCTAACCAGGCCAACCACTTCGCTCCAAAATTTCATGACAGAGTTCGACGCATTCTCCCAGCTCTCCAATTTCAAAATTAAGTTCTCAAAATTGGAAGTATTGAATATCTATATTCTACACTCTATAACCATTGACCTGCAGTCAGCCTTCAGCTTTAAATGGAGCAATCAGTTTATAAACTAGCTTGGGGTCAAATTGACCGCCAACCCAGACACACTCTTCAGGCATAACTTTCCAGCTCTTCTCTCTTTGATCCGAGGGGATTGTGACAGATGGACTAGAACCTCCTTATCCTGGTTTGGGCGGTGTCAAATATTCAAAATGAATGTTCTCCGTTGAATTCTACCTGTTACAAACGTTGCCTGTACAAATTCCAATGACCTTCTTCAATACTTTCTCCTCTATTCAAAACACCTTTGTGTGGGCAGGAAAGTCTGCAAGACTAAGCCGTTCAATTCTGTCCATACCAAAGGGAGCTAGAGTGGTTGGCCTTCTCAACTTCAAATATTACCAAATCGCTGTGCACTTCGCAAGAATGGTGGATTGGTGCTGGAATTCTGCAAGCAAAACGTGGGTCCTCATAGAGCAAGGCTTCTGTCCAATTCCTCTGCATAGATTGCCCTGGCTTTTATCTGCCACCACTGCCGGTATTCACTCCCACCCCACAATAGGGGCAACGGTAAAATATTGCAACACTCAGTGGACTAGACCCTTTATGATCCCGCCCCGCTCTAGACTTACGCTTGTACCGAGCCATCCGGATTTTGTTACATGATGGGGTGTTTCACAGTTGGGTTGAGGCAGTAAGGACAGAGTAGAGACCTTTGGGGAGGTGAATGACTGGCCTTTCATTATCCACCCACAGAATTTGGGACAACCCAATTCCATTAGGATGGTGGAGATGTTTCCAGCTGCATCACTTTCTGCATACATTCCCTAAACACACAGTTTGAGGTGCTATGCACTTAATCAGGCCTGGTACGAAATACTTTATCTCGGGTTTATGCGATGCTGCTGACCCCCTTCCCCCCCCCCCAAGAGTCCGAATTAAAAGTCAAGTTCTCCGAAATGCAGATATTTCGTAATAGCCTCCTTCCTCATAGCGTCTACATAAGCCCAAACACCAGGAGGTAGGATATAAGCTTGTGTCCAGATGGTATAGAGTTCCAGAAAGACTGCATGCTATGTATCCCGAAGCTGACATTATCTGTTGGAGGTTTGGGAAGGAGAGTGGCTCGTTGATCCATATTTTTTGGGACTGCGAGGTGCTTAAACCTTTCTGGCATGGGGTGGAGGACATAACGAATCAGGTTATCAATTATGTAGAACCCCTGACTCTGGCTTTGACTTTGCTACACCTTACTGCAACTGCAACTGATTTATAAAAACTCACTACTAAAATTCTTTATAATTGCAGCGAGGGTGTGCTTCCCAGAGCTCTGGGGCAAAATTTCTCCTCTACGACTCTCACAGTAGGTTGGCAAGGTCAATGAGCTGATGTATATGGAGGATTTGACTTCCTCTATACATTACACTCACATTAAATTATGGATCATCTGGTCGGACTGGATGGATTTCCAGCAAATAACTAGATATGGGCTATTGCTGGCTGGTGCTGAGGACTGGGACTCGGGCCACTGACCTCTCTATTATCCTGTACCTATTCACTCTCACCCCCTTCCTAAGCCTTCCTAAACCCGTCTGCCCTGCTTCATTCCCATCCCGTACATTAGCACACCCGCTCTTTCTATTTCTCTAAACTTTCTACTATTTTCTTTTGCTTACAGTGCAAGTGTAAGGCTGGGGTCACACTTGGCATGAGTCTTTTTAGTGACTTAAAAAACTAATGCGTTTTTGCATGCGTTCTTCCATGTCAGCATAAGCTTTTTAAGGTGTCTGATGGCACCCTGCGTTTTTGCATGCATTTTTAAATCCGCACCAAAAAATAGTGCATGCACTATTTTTTGGTGCTGTTTTAAAAATGCTTGCGTTTTTTAGAAAACGCATGCGTTTTTTTTAACATGGGCCCCTATGGAAAACGCATGCAAAAACTCATGGTGCATTAGTACCATTTAGTACCATCCAAAAACGCATGCGTTTTCCATAGGGGCCCATGTTAAAAAAACGCATGCGTTTTCTAAAAACACATGCGTTTTTTTAACATGGGCTCCTATGGAGAACGCATGCGTTTTTGGATGGTACTAAATGGTACTAATGTACCATGCGTTTTTGCATGCGTTTTTGTTGTCAGCTAATCACATAATTGCAAAAATGCACACAAAAACGCATGATACTGTCACACATGCGCTTTTGCTATTAACACATGCGTTTTTGCTATTAGGGCATGCGTTTTTTTAACATGGGGGCCTATGGGTGCGTTTTTACATGTTTTTTTAAAGATGCAGGACTCCAAAAACTCATGGAAAAAACGCAAGTGTGACCCCAGCCTAAGACAATATTTAAGATGACCTGCATGTTTAAGTAAGAATCCTTTCTTGTTGCTTTGCCAATGCAGATGGTCCATGGTTTCGTCTTGCAGACGAGTTTATTCTCAAGTTTCTTGGGTATGTTGTAAGGGCCACTTTACACACACCAACTTATCTGTCCAACTTCTGACCAACTTACTGGTTGCAGTGAAATCATGGACACATTGTTCCATTTTGTGGCTGTGTACAAAAGGAACAATGTGTCCATGATTTCACTGCAACCAGTAAGTTGGTCAGAAGTTGGACAGATAAGTTGGTGTGTGTAAAGTGGCCCTAACTCTTAAATAAAGAATTATAAAAAAAACCGAATTTTTTTCTCAATTTTTTTTAAATAAGCTTATATAGCACATCATATGATTTTCGGGAGCACCAGCAATAGACTAGTTTTCTATATCTCTTCATTCTAACCTGTGGACGATTGAGGATCGCCTCATGTACCAGGAGCCATGCAGCAGACCAATACACTAGAGCCTTGGTTGGGATCTCCTTCCAGGGTCAATACGCTGTTTCTTCCAGCCTAAGTTGGGTGAGTGCATCAGCTCTTTTAAGGCCACTTTAGGCTGCCTTCACATTTGCAGATGCCTCCGCAGCGTTCTGCGGAGGCATCTGCAAGTGTCTGCATGCAGACGGCAGCCCCTATCTTTATAATGGAGCGCACGGTGTCTGCAGATGCTTGCAGACCGCCGTGCGCTCCCATTGCCCGCTATGAGTGATCTGTCCGCATGCGGAAGCATGCGCACAGATCACACACTCTCGTCCGCGCCGGGAATGCACGGACGAGAGTGTGTGATCTGTGCGCATGCCTCCGCATGTGGACAGATCACTCATAGCGGGCAATGGGAGCGCACGGCGGTCTGCAAGCATCTGCAGACACTGTGCGCTCCATTATAAAGATAGGGGCTGCCGTCTGCATGCAGACACTTGCAGATGCCTCCGCAGAACCCTGCGGAGGCATCTGCAAATGTGAAGGCAGCCTTACACACACAGATATCTGTGTCCAACTTCTGAACAGATCTCTGGTTGCAGTGAAATCATGGACACATTGTTACATTTGTACACAGCCACAAAATGGAACAATGTGTCCATGATTTCACTGCAACCAGAGATCTGTTCAGAAGTTGGACACAGATATCTGTGTGTGTAAAGTGGCCTTTAATCTCTGATCTTTTTAAACTGCACTTAGACCCTGAACGGCACTGTCCCCTTTGTTTATCCCTATCCTCAGGGTATTGTATGAAATTATTTTATTTTTCCATCAGTATAGACATATGAGGGCTTTTTTTTTGCAAGACGAGTTTTAGTTTCAGATTAAATAATTTATTTTACCATATAGTGTGTACAGTATGATGGGAAAAAATTTGAAATATGGGGAAATTGCAAAATAAAGTGCAATTACACATTTGTTTTTTGGGTTTTTTATTCATCATGTTCACTATATGGTAAAACTGACATGTCAGTGTGATGCCCCGGGTCGATACGAGTTTGTAGATAACAAACATGTATACTTTTACTGTTATCTAAGTGGGGAAAAAAATTCTGAAACATTAAAAAAAATAAAAGTATCATGCTTTTGGCACCATTTTCCGCAACTTATAGCATTCTCATTTTTCGGGATCTGGGGCTGTGTGATGGTTTATTTTTTGTGGCTTGAGCTGATGTTTCTAATGATACCATTTTTGGGTAGATGCAATAATGGATGATCAAATCATCGCATCTTTTTGCAATGTTGTGAAGAACAAAAAAAAGGAATTTTGGTGTCTGGACTTTTTTTATGTTATGCAGTTTTCCAATCTGATTAATTGATTTTATATTTTGATAGATCGGGCATTTCTAAATGTGGCAATACAAAGTGTATATTTTAATTTGTTTAATAGTTCTATTTTGAATGGCGCAAAAGGGGGTGATTTGAACGTTTATGTTTTTTTTTTAACACTTTTAAAAATGTAATTTTTTTAATATTTTACACTGGCTACTAGAGGGCCTCAGTGCTGCACAGTCTGATCACTTTCTTTGTCTTTAGATGAGATGCTGCTCATCTAAAGACAAGAGAAATGATCATTCCCTGCTTGTGATGTCACTGGGAAAGGTAGTGGATCAGGACAGCTTCCGGGGTCATTATAGGACCCCAGGCTGTCCAGGTGAAGGCATTCAGGTTGCTTGATACGCTTCACGAGTACAGCAGTGCCCGCCAAGTGTTTTGGATTATGCTGTCAGTCACTGACAGTGTGATCCATAGGGTTAATAGCATCGATTAGATCGCTGATCTGATCAGCACTGTTAGATACACATCTTAGCTGAGCGCGGGAGCTCACATTAGAGGGAGGGAGCCGGCCCATGATGTACCCAGTAAATCATGTGTCAGAATATAATTGTGGAGCCCACTGGGACGGGGTACTCGGTACCGGACCGGGCTGCTGCTGGGGATGTCACGGAGGTCCTGGTCCGGACCGTGTCTCGGGTTCACACAAGTAAAGGGAATATTTACAAGGGATAAATGTTTGTTGTGACGCCACCCACGGTTGTGATCAGTAATGGGATCACAGCTGCAGCGCTTCTCTGCCAGGAGGATTGATGGATGGCTGCAGCCAGATGGATGAGCCCGCCGCGGGTCGTGCTGCTCCTGACAGGATAAAAGGTATTTCTAAGCAGTTCAGGGTACCTGGAATCAAACACGGACACACAGGCAGGGTTCACCAGGTTTGCTTGTCAGCTTTTCCAACCAATTTACAGCAGTTCTCAGTACAGTTCTTCAACACAAGTTACGGTACAGTTAACCCCAGGAACACTCGAACCCTCTGAAGCCAGGTTGTCACTCTGAAACCCCTCACTCCTTCTAGTGTCCTTTCAGGCTGTTCTCTCTCTTTAAGTGTTTCTCCGGGTTGTATGGCGGCAGCTCAGACCCCTGTGGGTCCTCGTAGCTTCTGCTGTGCCTTCAGCCCTTTTGGTTAGGAACTCCAACCTGCAGTTAAAGCTCCCCGTCGGTTAATCTGGGAAACTAGATGAATCATCGGTTCCCTTCAGAGCCGACACTCTGCAGTGTGCCTAGTCTGCAGTAACCCTTTCTTGCCAGGCGTTACCAGACTGTTTCTAACCCGTGTGACTCCATCTTCAATAGGGGAAAACTACTCTGCCTGTAATTGGTCAGTGCTGCCATGTTCCTCGGACCCAGTGCTGCTGGTCTGGTCTCTGTCCTCACACTCCCCTGGGATGACGGCTATGGACGAGCTTTCTCTCCAGGGTTTCTGTGACTCTGTGGATTCTGCATCTCCTTGGAGCCCCACCCCACCGGGATGTGTGTGTCTTTCTTTTTGTTCTTGTCTTTATTGGTCGGCACCCTTGGCCTACTGTGTCTTTACAGCTCAGCCTACCTCGGCCTACTAACTCCTTCTTCCTCCTCTTCCTCTATTTGTATCTTCTGTCACCTGACCTACATGCGTTCCCACCCACTTGTTCTCTAAACCCACCACCCCTTGCCCACCTAGAGTCCCGGGCTCCGGGTTGGGTGCCGCCTCTTGTGGGTGTGTGTGTGCTGTTAGGGTGTTTGATGCACAAACTGTCTATCTTCCTGCCTGGCCGCAGTTCCCTATGTGGCCACCCTGGTCGCAGGGGCGCCTCATAATCATGCCAGAAATACCCCTAGAAACAAATCACTGTCTGACAGAGTTAAACCGGAATCTGGGTCCTCTGTTATTCATTTCATCTCTACCTTTAATGGTCAATGGGGAGAAATATAGGGTATTCTGAATAAACACTGGTCTGTCTTAAAAGCCAACCAGAGTTTAAGCGAGATTCTAACAGAAAGACCTATGATGACCGCAGGGCGAGGCAGGAATCTGAAGGACCTGTTGGTACATAGTCAAAGTCAAAATTAATTTTGGATCCCTAAAGACGTCAACATTATTATTGCATTAATATTGGGAATGTCCTAAATTGTTATATATAAATACTATCTATTGTTGATTGTCTTTTGGGATCCCTTCACTTTTTCTTTTTCTTTTATGATATTTTCTTTTTCTCCCCTCCCGTTCTTTGTCCATAAGGTCCCTGGTCATTTCTCTATGTTTATTTTCCTATCTCCGCCATTTGGATGTATTTTGCAGAATAGTGCATTCATTCCATCATAATCCCATTAGCAGTGTCACACCAGAGGGGGCGGTAATGTGGAATGTTGATGCACTGGACCACAAAGACCTCTGTGGAAGCTGAACCCAAGTAACCAGGCGGACCAGGACAACAGAGAAATGCAAAATGTTTATTGAAGACAATGGGTCAACCCACAAGAGAGGAGCCCCTGGGCCAAGGCACTGAACTCCTCCAAGGGAGCATCGGTGAACGAATCACTTTACAAGAGTTAACCTGCCACAGTCTCTAAGGATCTGAGTGCAATGACTCCAAGACCAGAGGGGTGACTTAAGGGGAACAGAGTCTATAAGAGGGCGTGAGAGCTCCAGGTAACCAGATAGGACAAACCAGTGAGGATCCAGTATAGCCAGGGGAAACCAGAAAAGGAATGAGGCTGTGTCACCGAGGAATGGTCCAAAGTGGTCCAGAGGGTACCGACTAACCTTCAGGGTTGAATACAAGAATGGAGATACTCCAGGGAGCCGTAAGACCAGGACAGGCACACTAGTACTAAATGGAAACACCAGGCATTAATGGCAATCAATGGCAAGGTAATAGCGACAAGCACTGATCCAAGGACCTGAGTTCAGCACTATTTGAATCACAGTACAAAGTTGTCCAGGCACCTCCCTAAGGAAGTGAGGGCCTTATGTACACAAAAACCTCTCAGCGATTGGCTGAGAGGGAATTTCTGAAAAAGGGTTCGCTGGCGCTTTAATTAGTTTACTCTGCAGTGCAATCGGCCTATGTGCGCTCCCCTGCAATTCGGAAGTGAGGGGAAGCAGAGGAGATGCGTTGGGATAAGGCAGCAGCATGGAGGGACATTGCAGGAGTGCGGATTGGGTTAGTAATAGCTTGGGGAACAGGAGGATGCCTACAGCAAGAAGGGTCCCGATCTCTCTGTCCCCTGGAGATGGGTCTCATAGTTAGGAACATTACAAGCAGTAGGCATTGTTGGACTGTCTGAAAAACTAGGAATATTTACCATATTGGCATATAGACTTTATTAGGGCTCTTTCTTTTATCTGGACTTCCTTTGTGATTTAATGAGATCCCTATAAATCTCTATAATGGGTCTTATCTGTACCCTCTCAGATGCTTTATCAATACTGTTCTGCATTAGGCACTTTCCTTTCTTGTTTTGATAATACCAGTGTGTTTTACCCACTGCCTTGCCCTTAAGTAAGATGGTGGCGATGCTGACCGCGCATGCGCCGTCAGAGCACAGGTTTTCCGTGACTGTGGCTTTCTGTGGGCGGTGACCTGCACTATGACGTCTAAGGAGGTGTTTCCTCTTGCAGGCTGCATCCGGAATGCCTCATGTCGCTGGTTTATTTCTGCTCTCCTCCTGCATCTGCATCACTCACATGTGCGGTCAGTTTTGTTATCACCCACACTGGTATATATGGCACCTTTATGCACACATCCCCAGTACCCCTGAAGAAGTGTCCTACATGAAACATATTTAGGGGTGGACCGTGATCAGCAGCTCTTATACTTACAATGAAGGAAATAATTATTTGATCCCTTGCTGAGTTTGTAAGTTTGCCCACTGAAAAAGATATGATCAGTCTATAATTTTAAGGTTAGGCTAATTTTAACAGTAAAGGTACCTTTACACGCCGCGACGGCAGGCTGGATACATCCCGCTACTTCACGTGCACGAGCACGCTCAAACGGTTACAAACGGTCAACGCACCCTCTTTACACGCCGCCACAAGGTGCGCTACGCCACGCTACATCTATAGCTAGCTACATCGCCGGGTGTCTCAAGTAGCCAGCTGTAGCTCATTTACACACCGCTATAACCAGCTACTATGGGCGGACCTGGTGCAGCAGGGCCAGCACATAGGCGTGCCACAATTGTGGATTACGAGCCGTCCGTACGCTGATAGGACGAAGCAATAACATCCTGATTGGGCAGGCAACGCAGGAGGCTGAGTAATACAGCACGCTCGAGCGATTGTGTAGTGTGACTCGTCAGCTCCTTAAATATGCCTCCCTATGCAGCAAAACAAAGTATTCACTGATCTCAGGGAGACCAGTTCAAGAAAACACTGCGGGCAGCCGGCTAAAGCGCTCAACACAGTGAATTCCTAGGCCCATGCAGCGACTACCAATCGTCATGCAGCAGCTTCCACCAATGATCGCACATGGGGCGCGGTAACACGGAGCCAGGGTCACGCCTTAGCTACATTGCAGGCTGTCCCGAGTTCCCTTCCGGTGCTTCTTTACACGCCGATACAGCTCGCTACAATCGGCGATGTAGCCATCAGTTTTCGAGCAGAGCTAGGAAACAGATGTATCTGTTGCCGGCTGTATCGTCACGTCTTCAGACGCCGCTACGACGGGCTACATTGGCGCTACAAGCTACATTTGTAGCCTGTAGCGGGATGTATCCAGCCTGCCGTCGCGGCGTGTAAATGTACCCTGAGAGATAGAATATCAAAAATAAAATCCAGAAAATCATATTGACTAAATTTTTATTTGCATTTTGCAGAGTGAAATAAGTATTTGATCCCTCTGGTAAACAAGGCTTAATACTTGGTGGCAGAACCCTTGTTGGCAAGCACAGCAGTCAGACGTTTCTTGCAGTTGATGATGGGGTTTGTGCATATGTCAAGAGGAATTTTTGTCCATTCCTCTTTACAGGCTCCATCCATTGTCCCATTGATGCAGTGAAGTAGTCCTTTGCCCTTAGCAGAGAAACACCCCCAAAACATAATGTTTCTACTGCCATGCTTCACAGTTGGGAAGGTGTTCTTTGGGTCATAGGCAGCATTTCACTTCCTCCAAACACAGTGAGTTTAGGGTAATGAAAAGATCTAAATATTTGTCTCATCTGACCACAGTACCTTCTCCCAATCACTCTCAAATTCACCAAGATGTTCATTGGCAAACTTCAGACTGGCCTGCAAATGTGCCTTCTTGAGCAGTGCGACTTTGCAGGCACTGCAATATTTTAATCCATTATGGCGTAATGTGTTACCAATGGATTTCTTGGTGACAGTAGTCCCAGCTGCCTTGAGATCATTAACAAATTCCCTCCATGTAGTTTTAGGCTAATCTCTCACTTTCCTCATGATCCTGGATACCCCACGAGGTGAGATTTTGCTTGGAGTCCCAGATCAATGTCGATTGACACTCATTTTGTAATTCTTCCATTTTTTTCCTGTTGCACCAACAGTTGTCTCCTCATCACCAAGCATCTTACTTATGGTTTTGTAGCCCATTCCAGCTTTGTGCAGGTCTAAGATCTTTTCCCTGACATCCTTAGAAAGCTCTTTGGTGTTGCCCATCTTGTAGAGATTAGAGTCTGACTGATTAATTGAGTGTGTGGACAGGAGTCTTTTACACAGGTGACAATTTAAGGCAGCTGTCTTTAATGCAGGTAACGAGTTGAATAGGAGCATCCAACTGGTCCGTAGGAGCTAGAAATCCTAATGGTTGGTAGGTGGTCGAATACTTATTTCTCTCATGAAATTGCAAATATGTTTATATAAGACCCTTTTGATATCAGCGTTTCTGTCCGGATCCGGCAGATCCAGACAGAAAACCGCATTTGCCGCCTAATGGCTGCAATTACGTTACACTTGCCGCAAGCCCCATGCATTCTCTATGGGGCTTGCGGCAAGTGCAGTATTGCCGTGATCCGGCACTTGCGGACGCAACAAAAACAGTCAGCTGCGGTTTTTTTTTTGGAGCTGCAACTGTCGGATCTGGACAGAAACACTGATGTGAAAAGTGCCTAATAAAGACAATATGATTTTTTGGATTTTATTTTTGATATTCTATCTCTCACTGTTAAAAATAACCTACCCTTAAAATTATAGTCTATGCATGTCTTTGTCAGTGGGAAAACGTACAAAATCAGCAAGGGATCAAATAATTATTTCCCTTACTGTATGTCCTACCTACTGTGTTCCTTTATGTCCTTATAGATTGTAAGCTTTCGAGCAGGGCCCTCACCCCTCTTGTAACTGGTGAACTGTGCAATATTTTGTACTAGTAAAAAGGCCCGATGCAATTGCATGGGGAGCAGGGTGAAATGAATTGTGTGTATACAGGCGGGTCAGTGGGTAGCAGAGTATACAGGGGGCTCTGTGGGTGGCAGAGTATACAGACGGATCTGTGGGTAGCAGAGTATACAGACGGCTCTGTGGGTAGGAGATTATACAGGCGGCTCTGTGGGTAGCAGAGTATACAGGCGGCTCTATGGGTAGCAGAGTATACAGGCGGCTCTGTGGGTAGCAGAGTATACAGGCGGGTTTGTGGGTAGCAGATTATACAGGTGGCTGTGTGGGTAGCACAGTATAGAGAAGGCTGTGTGGGTAGCAGATTGTACAGGCGGCTCTATGGGTAGCAGAGTATAGAGGCGGCTGTGTGGGTAGTAGAGTATAGAGGCGGCTCTGTGGGTAGCAGAGTATAGAGGCGGCTCTGTGGGTAGCAGAGTATAGAGGCGGCTCTGTGGGTAGCAGAGTATACAGGCGGCTGTGTGGGTAGCAGAGTATAGAGGTGGCTCTGTGGGTAGCAGAGTATACAGGCGGCTCTGTGGGTAGCAGAGTATACAGGCAGCTCTGTGGGTAGCAGAGTATACAGGCGGCTCTGTAGGTAGCAGAGTATACAGGTGGCTCTGTGGGTAGCAGAGTATACAGGCGGCTCTGTGGGTAGCAGAGTATACAGGCGGCTCTGTGGGTAGCAGAGTATACAGGCGGCTGTGTGGGTAGCAGAGTATACAGGCGGCTGTGTGGGTAGCAGAGTATACAGGCGGCTCTGTGGGTAGCAGAGTATACAGGCGGTCTGTGGGTAGCAGAGTATACAGGCGGGTTTGTGGCTAGCAGATTATACAGGCGGCTGTGTGGGTAGCAGAGTATAGAGAAGGCTGTGTGGGTAGCAGATTTTACAGGGGGCTCTGTGGGTAGCAGAGTATAGAGGCGGCTGTGTGGGTAGCAGAGTATAGAGGCGGCTGTGTGGGTAGCAGAGTATAGAGGCGGCTGTGTGTGTAGCAGAGTATAGAGGCGGCTCTGTGGGTAGCAGAGTATAGAGGCGGCTCTGTGGGTAGCAGAGTATACAGGCGGCTGTGTGGGTAGCAGAGTATACAGGCGGCTGTGTGGGTAGCAGAGTATACAGGCGGCTCTGTGGGTAGCAGAGTATACAGGCGGCTTTGTGGGTAGAAGAGTATAGAAAGGGGTCTGTGGGTATCAGAGTATACAGGCGGCTCTGTGGGTAGCAGAGTATACAGGCGGCTCTGTGGGTAGCAGAGTATACAGGCGGCTCTGTGGGTAGCAGAGTATACAGGCGGCTCTGTGGGTAGCAGAGTATACAGGCGGCTTTGTGGGTAGAAGAGTATAGAAAGGGGTCTGTGGGTATCAGAGTATCCAGGGGCTCTGTGGGTAGCAGAGTATAGAGGCGGCTGTCGTGGTGGCAGAGTATACAGGTGGCTGTGTTGGTGGCAGAGTATACAGGCGGCTGTGGTGGTGGCAGAGTATAGAGGCGTGTGTGGTGGTGACAGAGTATACAGGTGGCTGTCATGGTGGCAGAGTATACAGGCGTCTGTGGTGGTGGCAGAGTATACAGGCGTCTGTGGTGGTGGCAGAGTATAGAGGCGTCTGTGGTGGTGACAGAGTATACAGGCGGCTGTGGTGGTGACAGAGTATAGAGGCATCTGTGGTGGTGAGAGTATACAGGCGGCTGTGGTGGTGACAGAGTGTACAGGCGTCTGTGGTGGTGACAGAGTATACAGGCGGCTGTGGTGGTGGCAGAGTTTACAGGTGGCTGTGGTGGTGGCAGAGTATACAGGCGTCTGTGGTGGTGGCAGAGTATACAGGCGTCTGTGGTGGTGGCAGAGTATAGAGGCGTCTGTGGTGGTGACAGAGTATACAGGCGGCTGTGGTGGTGAGAGTATACAGGCGGCTGTGGTGGTGAGAGTATACAGGCGGCTGTGGTGGTGGCAGAGTATGGTGGTGGCAGAGTATACAGGCGTCTGTGGTGGTGGCAGAGTATACAGGCGTCTGTGGTGGTGACAGAGTATACAGGCGGCTGTGGTGGTGGCAGAGTATACAGGCGTCTGTGGTGGTGGCAGAGTATACAGGCGACTGTGGTGGTGGCAGAGTATACAGGCGTCTGTGGTGGTGGCAGAGCATAAAGGCGTGTGTGGTGGTGACAGAGTATACAGGCATCTGTGGTGGTTAGAGTATACAGGCGTCTGTGGTGGTGGCAGAGTATGGTGGTGGCAGAGTATACAGGCATCTGTGGTGGTGGCAGAGTATACAGGCGTGTGGTGGTGATGGCAGAGTATACAGACGTCTGTGGTGGTGGTGGTTTCAGAGTATACAGGTGTCTGTGGTGGTGGCAGAGTATACAGGCGTCTGTGGTGGTGCCAGAGTATACAGGCGTGTGTGTTGTGGTGCCAGAGTATGCAGGCATCTGTGGTGGTGGCAGAGTATACAGGTGTCTGTGGCGGTGGCAGAGTATACAGGTGTCTGTGGCGGTGGCAGAGTATACAGGTGTCTGTGGCGGTGGCAGAGTATAGAGGCGTCTGTGGTGGTGGCAGAGTATACAGGTGTCTGTGGTGGTGGCAGAGTATACAGCCGTCTGTGGTGGTGGCAGAGTATACAGGTGTCTGTGGTGGTGGCAGAGTATACTGGAGTCTGTGGTGGTGGCAGAGTATAGAGGTGTCAGTGGCGGTGGCAGAGCATACAGGCATCTGTGGCGGTGGCAGAGTATACAGGCGTCTGTGGCGAAGTATAGAGGCGTCTGTGGGGGTGGCAGAGCATACATGCGTCTGTGGCTGTGGCAGAGTATAGAGGCGTGTGGCGGTGGCAGAGCATACTGGCGTCTGTGGCGGTGGCAGAGCATACAGGTGTCTGTGGCGGTGGCAGAGTATAGAGGCGTGTGGTGGTGGCAGAGCATACAGGCGTCTGTGGCGGTGGCAGAGCATACAGGCATGGGTGGTGGTGGCAGAGCATACAGGCGTCTGTGGCGGTGGCAGAGCATACAGGTGTCTGTGGAGGTGGCAGAGTATACTGGAGTCTGTGGCGGTGAAAGAGTATACTGGAGTTTTTGGCGGTGGCAGAGTATACTGGAGACTGTGGTGGTGGCAGAGGATACAAGTGTCTGTGGTGGTGGCAGAGTATACAGGCGTCTGTGGCGGTGGCAGAGCATACAGGCGTCTGTGGCAGAGTATACAGGCGTGTGGTGGTGGCAGAGTATAGAGGTGTCAGTGGTGGTGCAGAGTATAGAGGCGTGTGGTGGGAGAGTATACAGGCGTCTGTGGTGGCGGCAGAGTGTGGTGGAGGCAGAGTATACAGGCGTGTGTGGTGGTGGCCGAGTATACAG
>JARQOC010000005.1:319844755-319922141 GCA_033576535.1 Allobates femoralis
TGGGAGGAGCGGAGGTTGCGTGAGGGTAGGTATCGGGAGACCAGATCGGAGATGTATGGTGGAGCCAGGTTGTGTATGGCTTTGTACGCCATGGTTAGTGTTTTGAATTGGGATCTCTTGGAGACGGGGAGCCAATGAAGGGCTTGGCAGAGGGGGGAGACAGGGGAGTAGCGGGAGGACATATAGATGAGTCGGGCAGCGGAGTTGAGGATAGACTGGAGAGGTGTGAGGGAGTTATCCGGGAGGCCATTGAGAAGGAGGTTGCAGTAGTCAAGGCGGGAGATGATAAGAGCATGGATGAGTGTTTTAGCGGTGTCGTGGGTGAAGAAGGAGCGGATCCGTGAGATGTTCTTGAGCTGGAGCCGGAGGGATGTGGAGAGGGCCTCGATGTGGGGTTTGAAGGATAGGGAGGAGTCAAGGATTACCCGAGGCACTTGGCTTGGGGGACTGGGGAGAGGGGGCAGTCGTTGACGCAGATGGATAGGTTGGGAGGTGGGGTGGAATTTCTTGGGGGGAAGACTATGAATTCAGTTTTGTCCATGTTGAGTTTAAGGAAGCGAGCAGAGAAGAAGGATGAGATGGCGGAAAGGCATTGAGGGATTTTCGAGAGTAGGGAGGTGATGTCAGGGCCGGACAGGTAGATTTGGGTGTCGTCGGCATAGAGGTGGTACTGGAGGCCATGGGACTCAATGAGTTGCCCTAGGCCGAGAGTGTAAATGGAGAAAAGTAGGGGTCCCAGGACCGAACCTTGGGGGACTCCGACAGAAAGGGGGTAGGGTGAGGAGGCGGTGTGGGAGTGGGAGATGCTGAAGGTCCGGTCCGCTAGGTATGAGGAGATCCAGGAGAGGGCAAGGTGGGTGATGCTAAGGGATTCCAGGATCCGGAGAAGAAGGGAGTGGTCAACCGTGTCGAAGGCGGCAGACAGGTCAAGGAGTAGCAGGATAGAGTAGTGGTGTTTGTTCTTGGCGGTCAGTAGGTCGTTGGTGACTTTGGTCAGGGCTGTTTCGGTGGAATGGAGTGGTCGGAAGCCGGACTGTAGGCGGTCGAAGGGGGAGCACGAGGAGAGGTGAGAGGACAGTTCGGAGTGGACGTGTTGTTCAAGTAGCTTAGAGGCGAATGGGAGAGAAGAGATATGGGGCGATAGTTAGAGACAGAGGTAGGGTCAAGTGAGTTTTTTTTTAGGATGGGCGTGATTAGGGCGTGTTTGAAGGCCGAGGGGAAGGTACCAGTGCTAAGTGAAAGGTTAAAGAGGTGGGTGAGGGCTGGGATGAAAATGGAGGTGTGGTTGGGAATGAGGTGGGATGGGAGCGGGTCGTGGGCGCTGGTGGTGAGGTGTGATTTTGACAGGAGGGAGGAGAGTTGGTCTTCAGTTATTGGGGGGAAGTGGCTGATGGAGGAGGAGGGCAGTGTAGGTGGGAAGGGGAGGTGTGGGGATAGTGGACCGAAGCTGCTTCTGATCTTGTCGATCTTCTCCTTGAAGAAGGTCGCAAAGTCTTCAGCAGAGATGAGGGGAGAAGGGGGAGGAGCAGGTGGGCGAAGTAAGGAGTTGAAAGTTTTGAAGAGCTGCTTGGGGTTGCGGGACAGAGAGGTTATAAGGGATGAGAAGAACACTTGCTTGGCGGTAGCGAGTGCCATCTTGAAGTCAGTGATGGATTGCTTGAACAGAGCAAAGTGCTCGGGGGTGTGAGACTTTTTCCATCTCCTCTCGGCGACTCTGGACGCCCGTCTCAGGTTTTTAGTGAGGGTGGTGTGCCAGGGTTGCCTGTTAATGCGTGGAGCATGGAGAGTGAGGGGGGCGGCTAGGTCGAGAGCGTTCGTTATGGTGGTGTTGTATAGGGTGGTGGCAATGTCAATGTCGTCAGCGCAGGGTATGTCGGTGAGAGGGAGGAGTGATTCAGAGAATAAAGGAAGATCAAGATCTTTTAGGTTTCGGCGAGGGTGATCAAGCTTGCGGAGAGGGGGTAGTGTGGCAGGGGAGGAGAGGGCGGAGAAGGTCAAGAGATGGTGGTCGGACAGTGTGAGTACCGAGGTTGTGAGGTTAGAGAGGGAGCAAAGGCGGGTAAAGATGAGGTCAAGCGTGTGGCCTTGTTCGTGGGTGGGAGAGGAGGACCATTGGGAGAGCCCTAGGGAGGTGGTCAAGGAAAGAAAGTTGGAGGCGGCTGGGCGGGGAGTGTCAATGGGGATATTGAAGTCGCCCATGATGATGGAGGGGATGTCAGTGGAGAGGAAGTGAAGTAGCCAGGTGGTGAAGTGGTCAAGGAAGGAGGCGGTGGGTCCGGGGGGGGCGGTAGATGATGGCTATTTGGAGGTTGCAGGGGGAGAAAATTCGGACTGAGTGGGCTTCGAAGGAGGGGACAGTGATGGATGGGGGCTGGGGGATGGGGTTGAAGGTGCAGGAGTTGGACAGCAGTATGCCGACTCCACCGCCGTGTTTTCCAGAGGGACGGGGGGTGTGGGACAGGCTGAGGCTGCTGTAGGATAGTGCAGCAGGGGAGGCCGTGTCGGAGGGGGTGAGCCAGGTCTCGGTGAGGCCAAGGAATGACAGTTTCCTGGAGATAAAGAGATCATGGATGTCGGGGAGTTTGTTGCACACTGAGCGGGCATTCCAGAGTGCGCCGGGTAGAGCGGTAGGTGGGGCATGGGTTGGGGGAATGGGTCTGATGTTGGTGGGGTTGCGAGAGCAAGTGGTGGTGAGGTTGCGAGGGTTGGCGGTGGGTCGCGGGATGAAGGTTGTTGTTGGGATGTTGCGGGGGGGAGCCAGGATTGGGGGAGATGTCACCGGCAAGGAGGAGGAGTAGGCCGAGGGTTAGCAGGTGGGAGCATGAGAGCTTGCGAGGCGGGCGTGCTTGTTTGGTGATTGAGGATTGAAAGTGAATGAAAAGGTCGGTGAAGTGGGTGAGGTGGTTCGGCAGGATAGAGGGTGAGAGCAGTATTTTGTTGCTGGGAGGGGGGATAAGTGGGGGTAGTAGGAAGTGGAGAAGGATGGGAGTGAGAGTGAGGAGTAGCGGGAACATTGCATACAGAGAACAGGGAGTGAGTGTGGCAGCAGGGGTCAGAAGCAGAGTGGGGAAAGTTGTGGTAGTGGGTGAATGGTCATCAGTGGGGAGTGGTCACGGGATGAGGAGATGACCAGGGGATGAGATGTAAGGTGGGGGGTCGGATGTATGGGTCAGATGGGAAAGTTGGGGGATCAGTCGAGGCGGTCGGGGTTGACAGAGGCGATTGCTGGGTTGGCTGATGGAGCAGCCGTGGGACAGGTGAGGCATCCAGGGGTCAGTCCGGGGTGGGATGCCACCAAGGTATGAGCTACAGTCCAGGGGAGATGTGTATGGGGATGAGATCTAGCAGTCCTGGACAGGATGGTGGAGCCGAGGGCAAGGTGATACAGCCAGTATGGGGAGAAATAGTAGTCAAGGGGAGGTCAGATGGCTGGGGAGGAAGGGTGGACTGATGACTAGTTCCTTACTTGTGGAAGGGATTGCAGGAGTTAATATGAGATGAAGTAGTAAGGGTGGTAGAGATTAGAATGGAAACATTGTGGTGGCTTTATATTCCTTTACCTGACAGTCTTTTCCAGTCCATTATAAATGTATATACTTCATACACGAGAGATGGTATAAAGCAAAGACAAATTGTAAGTACAAAAATAAATAATAATAGTAACTAAAGTAAATATTATTTATATAGTGCCAACATATTCCGTAGCACTTTACAATTGAGTAGGGGGCAACAATGTACAGCCAATAGCTACAATACAAAATATTGCACAGTTCACCAGTTACAAGAGGGGTGAGGGCCCTGCTCGAAAGCTTACAATCTATAAGGACATAAAGGAACACAGTAGGTAGGACATACAGTAAGGGAAATAATTATTTGATCCCTTGCTAATTTTGTAAGTTTTCCCACTGACAAAGACATGCACAGACTATAATTTTAAGGGTAGGTTATTTATAACAGTGAGAGATAGAATATCAAAAATAAAATCCAAAAAATCATATTGTCTTTATTAGGCACTTTTCACATCAGTGTTTCTGTCCGGATCCGACAGTTGCAGCTCCGAAAAAAAAAATGCAGCTGACTGTTTTTGTTGCGTCCGCAAGTATCGGATCACGGCAATACTGCACTTGCCGCAAGCCCCATAGAGAATGCATGGGGCATGCGGCAAGTGTAACGTAATTGCGACCATTAGGCGGCAAATGCGGTTTTCTGTCTGGATCTGCCGGATCCAGACAGAAACGCTGATATCAAAAGGGTCTTATATAAACATATTTGCAATTTCATGAGAGAAATAAGTATTCGACCCCCTACCAACCATTAGGATTTCTAGCTCCTACGGACCAGTTGGATGCTCCTATTCAACTCGTTACCTGCATTAAAGACAGCTGCCTTAAATTGTCACCTGTGTAAAAGACTCCTGTCCACGCACTCAATTAATCAGTCAGACTCTAATCTCTACAACATGGGCAACACCAAAGAGCTTTCTAGGGATGTCAGGGAAAAGATCTTAGACCTGCACAAAGCTGGAATGGGCTACAAAACCATAAGTAAGATGCTTAGTGATGAGGAGACAACTGTTGGTGCAATAGGAAGAAAATGGAAGAATTACAAAATTAGTGTCAATCGACATTGATCTGGGACTCCAAGCAAAATCTCACCTCGTGGGGTATCCAGCATCATGAGGAAAGTGAGAGATTAGCCTAAAACTACATGGGGGGAATTTGTTAATGATCTCAAGACAGCTGGGACTACTGTCACCAAGAAAACCATTGGTAACACATTACGCCATAATGGATTAAAATATTGCAGTGCCTGCAAAGTCGCACTGCTTAAGAAGGCACATTTGCAGGCCAGTCTGAAGTTTGCCAATGAACATCTTGGTGAATTTGAGAGTGATTGGGAGAAGGTGCAGTGGTCAGATGAGACAAATATTTAGATATTTTCATTAACTCAACTCACTGTGTTTGGAGGAAGAGAAATGCTGCCTATGACCCAAAGAACACCTTCCCAACTGTGAAGCATGGCAGTAGAAACATTATGTTTTGGGGGTGTTTCTCTGCTAAGGGCAAAGGACTACTTCACTGCATCAATGGGACAATGGATGGAGCCTGTAAAGAGGAGTGGACAAAAATTCCTCTTGACATATGCACAAACCCCATCATCAACTGCAAGAAACGTCTGACTGCTGTGCTTGCCAACAAGGGTTCTGCGACTAAGTATTAAGTCTTGTTTACCAGAGGGATCAAATACTTATTTCACTCTGCAAAATGCAAATAAAAATTTAGACAATATGATTTTCTTGATTTTATTTTTGATATTCTATCTCTCACTGTTAAAATTAACCTACCCTTAAAATTATAGACTGATCATATCTTTTTCAGTGGGAAAACTTACAAACTCAGCAAGGGATCAAATAATTATTTCCTTCATTGTAAGTATAAGAGCTGCTGATCACGGTCCACCCCTAAATATGTTTCATGTAGGACACTTCTTCAGGGGGCACTGGGGATGTGTGCATAAAGGTGCCATATATACCAGTGTAGGTGATAACAAAACTGACCGCACATGTGAGTGATGCAGATGCAGGAGGAGAGCAGAAATAAACCAGTGACATGAGGCATTCCGGATGCAGCCTGCAGGAGGAAACACCTCCTTAGACGTCATAGTGCAGGTCACCGCCCACAGAAAGCCACAGTCACCGGAAAACCCGTGCTCTTTCCGGCGCATGCGCGGTCAGCATCGCCACCATCTTACTTAAGGGCAAGGCAGTGGGTAAAACACATTGATATTATCAAAACAAGAAAGGAAAGTGCCTAATGCAGAACAGCACTGATAAAGCATCTGAGGGGGTACAGATAAGACCCATTATAGAGATTTATAGGGATCTCATTAAATCACAAAGGAAGTCCAGATAAAAGAAAGAGCCCTAATAAAGTCTATATGCCAATACGTTAAATATTCCTAGTTTTTCAGACAGTCCAACAATGCCTACTGCTTGTAATGTTCCTAACTATGAGACCCATCTCCAGGGGACAGAGAGATCGGGACCCTTCTTGCTGTAGGCATCCTCCTGTTCCCCAAGCTATTACTCACCCAGTCCGTACTCCTGCAATGTCCCTCCATGCTGCTGCCTTATCCCAACGCATCTCCTCTGCTTCCCCTCACTTCTGAATTGCAGGGGAGTGCACATAGACCGCTTGCACTGCAGAGTAAACTAATTAAAGCGCCAGGGAACCCTTTTTCAGAAATTCCCTCTCAGACAATCGCTGAGAGGTTTTTGTGTACATAAGGCCATCACTTCCTTAGGGAGGTGCCTGGACAACTTTGTACTGTGATTCAAATAGTGCTGAACTCAGATCCTTGGATCAGTGCTTGTCGCTATTACCTTGCCATTGATTGCTATTAATGCCTGGTGTTTCCATTTAGTACTAGTGTGGCTGTCCTGGTCTTACGGCTCCCTGGAGTACCGTATATACTCGTGTATAAGCCGTCCCGTGTATAAGCCGACCCCCCTACTTTTGCCCCCAAAATCTGGGAAAACCTATTAAGTCGTGTATAAGCCGAGGGTGGACCCCAGCACAGGTATACAGCCCCCAGCAGTGTGGTATACAGCGGCCTCCCCAGTGGTATATACAGCCCCAGTGGTAGTATCCAGCAGCCCCAGAGGTATATACAGCCCCAGTGGCAGTATCCAGCAGCCCCAGAAGTATATACAGCCCCAGTGGTAGTATCCAGTAGCCCCAGAGGTATATACAGCCCCAGTGGTAGTATACAGTAGCCATAGAGGTATATACAGCCCCAGTGGTAGTATCCAGTAGCCCCAGAGGTATATACAGCCCCAGTGGTAGTATCCAGCAGCCCCAGAGGTATATACAGCCCCTGTGGTAGTATTCAGCAGCCCCACAGGTATATACAGCCCCAGTGGTAGTATCCAGTAGCCCCAGAGGTATATACAGCCCCAGTGGTAGTATCCAGCAGCCCCACAGGTATATACAACCCCAGTGGTAGTATCCAGTAGCCCAGAGGTATATACAGCCCCAGTGGTAGTATACAGTAGCCATAGAGGTATATACAGCCCCAGTGGTAGTATCCAGCAGCCCCAGAAGTATATACAGCAGC
The DNA here is from genome assembly GCA_033576535.1 of Allobates femoralis. NCBI lineage: Eukaryota > Metazoa > Chordata > Amphibia > Anura > Aromobatidae > Allobates > Allobates femoralis. The sequence continues at coordinate 319,851,872 of JARQOC010000005.1, forward strand.
CCCAGAGGTATGGCTTATATTGGCAGCCAGCCTACTTACATACACATACCCATACATACACACATATATATACACACACACACACACACACACACACACACACACACATACACATATATACACATACACACACACATACACAGCTTCCTACCTTGTCCCCCGTTCTGCAGTGCTTTCCGGTGTCCTCCGTGCTCCGTTCCCGGTCTGCTGGGCCTTGTGGTTCCTCCTGGTTCCTCATCCTTCGGTTCTATCATGGGGGCTGCCATCTTGGGTCTTCTCTCCGCCCCCGGCCAGTGATGTCAGAGCAGGCCGCGCTGTGATTGGCTAGCACCCGTGATCACATGTCACGGGTGCTAGCCAATCACAGCTCGGCCTGCTCTGACATCACTGGCCGGGGGCGGAGAGAAGACCCAAGATGGCAGCCCCCATGATAGAACCGAAGGATGAGGAACCAGGAGGAACCACAAGGCCCAGCAGACCGGGAACGGAGCACGGAGGACACCGGAAAGCACTGCAGAACGGGGGACAAGGTAAGAAATACTGCGCAGCGCCCCCCCACCCCCCGCGCCCCCTCCCACCATAGGATTACCGTATTGACCCGTGTATAAGCCGAGGGGGGGACTTTTCAGCCCATTTTTTGGGCTGAAAAACTCGGCTTATACACGAGTATATACGGTATCTCCATTTTTGTATTCAACCCTGAAGGTTAGTCGGTACCCTTCGGACCACTTTGGACCATTCCTCGGTGACACAGCCTCATTCCTTTTCTGGATTCCCCTGGCTATACCGAATCCTCACTGGTTTGTCCTATCTGGTTACCTGGAGCTCTCACGCCCTTTTATAGACTCTGTTCCCTTTAAGTCACCCCTCTGGTCTTGGAGTCATTGCACTCAGATCCTTAGAGACTGTGGCAGGTTAACTCTTGTAAAGTGATTCGTTCACCGATGCTCCCTTGGAGTAGTTCGGTGCCTTGGCCCAGGGGCTCCTCTCTTGTGGGTTGACCCATTGTCTTCAATAAACATTTTGCATTTCTCTGTTGTCCTGGTCCGCCTGGTTACTTGGGTTCAGCTTCCACAGAGGTCTTTGTGGTCTAGTGCTTCAATATTCCACATTACCGCCCCCTCTGGTGTGACACTGCTAATGGGATTATGATGGAATGAATGCACTATTCTGCAAAATACATCCAAATGGGGGAGATAGGAAAATAAACATAGAAAAATGACCAGGGACCTTATAGACAAAGAACGGGAGGGGAGAAAAAGAAAATATCATAAAAGAAAAATAAAAAGTGAAGGAATCCCAAGAGACAATCAACAATAGATAGTATATATAACAATTTAGGACATTCCCAATATTAATGCAATAATAATGTTGACGTCTTTAAGGATCCGTAATTAATTTTGACTTTGACTATGTACCAACAGGTCCTTCAGATTCCTGCCTCGCCCTGCGGTCATCATAGGTCTTTCTGTTAGAATTTCGCTTAAACGCTGGTTGGCTTTTAAGACAGACCAGTGTTTATTCAGAATTCCCTATATTTCTCCCCATTGACCATTAAAGGTAGAGATGAAATGAATAACAGAGGACCCAGATTCCGGTTTAACTCTGTCAGACAGTGATTTGTTTCTAGGGGTATTTTTGGCACGATTATGAGGCGCCCCTGCGACCAGGGTGGCCACATAGGGAACTGCGGCCAGGCAGGAAGATAGACAATATATTATTTGTACACTGGAGCTAGCAGTTAGCACTTGAGCTGCTGCAGTAGTCTGAAGGCAGTACCGCGTATTTAATCGCCTTATTGTTGTTTAAATCAATAAATAAATAAAAAATAAATAAAACTATTCCTTCCACTTTCATAACCCTTCCAGGGGATATTTATTAAAAATTATCTGTACAATTACAACTTCTGTAATTTAGATGCCTACTTATATTTTTATTATTCATACTAATTATAGCAAAAAACTAAAATATCTATAAATAATCAAAGTAAAAACTGATATATCAATAATTAAAAATTTAAAATTAAAACGTAAAAAAAACCCTTTATGATTAGTATTCACAACATTTGTAAATATCTTATTATTCAGTATCCACTACAACATTAGGGTCTATTAATGGATTGGTTCTTCTTCTCCGATTACTGATATTCGACAGCTATCTTTATTTCTTCTCTATTATCCTTTTCAGAGGAGTATCTTTGGATTTTAATTATAGTTGTGGTGTGTGGCTATTATCCTCCGGTTATCTGTGTTCTAATAAAAATAACAAAGTATTGTTACTCTCCCTTTAGGAGTATATATCTTTCTATTCTGCTTAATACTATTTTCATTCTTACCTCTAAATATTGAAGTGCTTGTTATCTGTTCCTCCTAATGATGATGGTTATTTGTGGCAGACTTCCAGTTGGGGTATCTATTAACGCAATATAATTAGAAAAATGTAGTCTTTATGGTCTATTATGGGTTCTAGTCCTGTATCCTAATATATATCTTCAAATAGTGCATATGACTTACTTGTTCCCTTTGGTTATTGGTTCCCTTTCTTGTTATTTATCATATGGAGTTGCAGGATCCATGCTGCAATGTGCACCCTCATTACCTACAGGTGATGGAGGGTCTAGATGGTGTCTGCCCACTTAGTAGTGGGGAAGCGGACAAGGAGGATAGGGATATCAGCGTAGGACTCATCAGACCCTGAAGTCACTTTGTCGCAGTTGATGAGCAAACAGAAATTGGCCAATGTATGTACCAAGAACTTCAGAATTACCGTATATACTCGTGTATAAGCCGAGTTTTTCAGCACAAAAAATGTGCTGAAAAGTCCCCCCTCGGCTTATACACTGGGTATATACGGTAGCCCCAGCTGTATACAGCAGCCCCAGCTGTATACAGCCCCCCGTGGTATCCAGGGCCCCCCTTGCTGCAACCTGTAAAGGAAGATGTCCTTATACTTATCGCCGCCGCCGCCGCTTCGCTGCTCGGTCGCCGCGATGCTCCGGGTCTTCATGCTTCCTGTTCCTTCTCCGGCGCTCAGGAAATGACGTCATTGTTCGAGCGCCGACGAAGGAACAGGAAGCATGAAGACCTGGAGCATCGCGGTGACCGAGCAGCGGAGCGGCGGCAGCCGAGCAGCGGAGCGGCGGTGGCAGCGATAAGTATAAGGACATCTTCCTTTACAGGTTGCAGCAAGGGGGGCCCTGGATACCACGGGGGGGGCTGTATACAGCTGGGGCTGCTGTATACAGCTGGAGCCCCTGTATAATACCTCTGGGGCTGCTGCTGTGTATACCCCTGGGGCTGCTGCTGTGTATTACCCCCTGGGGCTGCTGCTCTGTATACCCCCTGGGGCTGCTGCTCTGTATACCCCCTGGGGCTGCTGCTCTGTATACCCCCTGGGGCTGCTGCTCTGTATACCCCCTGGGGCTGCTGCTCTGTATACCCCCTGGGGCTGCTGCTCTGTATACCCCCTGGGGCTGCTGCTGTGTATACCCCCTGGGGCTGCTGCTGTGTATACCCCTGGGGCTGCTGCTGTGTATACCCCCTGGGGCTGCTGCTGTGTATACCCCCTGGGGCTGCTGCTCTGTATACCCCCTGGGGCTGCTGCTCTGTATACCCCCTGGGGCTGCTGCTGTATACTACTACTGGGGCTGCTGTATACTACCTTTGGGGCTTCTGTATACTACCTCTGGGGCTGCTGTATATACCTCTGGGGCTGCTGTATATATCTCTGGGGCTGCTGTATACTACCACTGGGGCTTCTGCTGTATATACCACTGGGGAGGCTGCTGTAACACTGCTGGGGCCTGTATGTACCACTGGGGAGGCTGCTGTATACCACACTTCTGGGGGCTGTATACTACTACTGGGGAGGCCTGTACACCACTGCGGGGGCCTGTATACCACACTGCTGGGGGCTGTATACCTGTGCTGGGGTCCACCCTCGGCTTATACACGAGTCAATAGGTTTTCCCAGATTTTGGGGGCAAAAGTAGGGGGGTCGGCTTATACACGGGTCGGCTTATACACGAGTATATACGGTAAATAAAAAATTGGAGATTTTTGAGTTTTTTGAAAAAAACGTAAGTTTTTAAACTTTTTCCTCAAATATATATAGCTAGTAGCTTATGTACGTCATTGGTAGTAGCTGTGTGCTGCAAGGATCTTTTTCATATTATATAACCCTGCAGCTTTGCTAGCACCAGTTCACATTTGTCTTTGAGTGCTGTGCAGTTTTTTTTCTTGTTATATATCTATATCTATCTATCTATCTATCTATCTATCTATCTATCTATCTATCTATCTATATCTATCTATCTATCTATCTATATCTATATCTATATGTATATCTATATGTATCTATCTATATCTAGCAATCTATCTATCTACCTATCTATATCTATCTATCTCTATCTATCTATATCTATATCTATCTATCCATATCTATCTATATCTATCTATATCTATCTATCTATCTATCTATCTATCTATCTATATCTATCTATATCTATATCTATTTCTATATCTATCTATATCTATATCTATATCTATCTATCTATATCTATATTAGTGATGGGCGAATCCTAAATTACTCGGAATCGCTTGACTCTAGCGAGTCCGAGCCCAGGACTCGCTACTCGTTGCGAGTCTAGCGAGTCCAATGTTAATGAATGGGGAAGCGAGTAATAGCGAGTAGTGTGAGATTTACAACTCGCAGATGTGTCTCGGAAGCTCCAGCCAGAAGCAATCCTAGTTTTGTCATTTATTTGCATTGCTCGTTTACTTTGTAAGTAATCTCTGACTCGCACAGATAAGAGTCCTGTCTCCTCTGTGCTGGCTGCCAGCTCCAGGGTCCTAGAGCCCGCCTGCTGCCTGATGTAGTAGAGCTGAGATTGTTCTCAGTCTGCTCATTCCCTGTGTATAGACATGAATGTCTGTGCACAGAGATGATGTAGCAGAGCTGAGATTGTTCTCAGTCTGCTCATTCCCTGTGCATAGAGATCTATATCTATACACAGGGGATGTAGCAGAGAGTACATCGCGTTTTGGACTGCGTCGGACGGAAGAGGATTTTTTTAATTAAAGATGGAGTCCCTAATGGCTTTTTTTTTTATTTCTAATAAAAAATTTTCTTTGTGTTGTGTTTTTTTTTAAAACAATTTAATAGAAATTCATGGCGGTCATGTCTAATATTGGCGTGACCACCATAAATTTCGGGCTTAGGGCCAGCTGATAATACAAAGCTGGCCCTAACCTCTTTATTACCCAGCGTGCCACCGCTACCAGGGCCGCTGGAAGAGCGGGGTTCAGCGCCAGAGGATGGCGCTTCAATGAACGCGCCATCTTCTGGGGCGGCTGCGGGCTGCAATTTGCAGCGGGGGGTGCCCAGAAAGCTTGGGCATCCCTGTGCTGCGGATTCCAGCCCTCAGCTGCTTAGCTGTACCTGGCTAGACATAGAAATTGCGCGGAGCCCCACGCATTTTTTTTAAATTATTTCATGAAATTCTGAGATTCTGACTCTGACTCTGAGACTCTGACTCTGAAATTCATTAAATAATTTTAAAAAAATGCGTGGGGCTCCGCGCAATTTCTATGTCTAGCCAGGTACAGCTAAGCAGCTGAGGGCTGGAATCCGCAGCGCAGGGATGCCCAAGCTTTCTGGGCACCCCCCGCTGCAAATTGCAGCCCGCAGCCGCCCCACAGGATGGCGCGTTCATTGAAGCGCCATCCTCTGGCGCTGAACCCCGCTCTTCCAGCGGCCCTGGTGGCGGTAGCACGCTGGGTAATAAAGGGGTTAATACCAGCTTTGTTATACAAGCTGGTATTAAGCCCGAGATTCTTAATGTCAGGCCACGTTTGACCCAGCCACTAAGAATCTCCAATAAAGGGTTAAAAAAACACAGAGAAAATTTTTTATTTGAAATAAAAAAAAAAGCCATTAGGGACTCCATCTTTAATTAAAAAAATCCTCTTCCGTCCGACGTAGTCCAAAACGCGATGTCCTCTCTGCTACATGCACAGGCAATGAGCAGACTGAGAATAATCTCAGCACTGCTACATCATCTCTGTGAGCAGGCGGGCTCTAGGACCCTGGAGCTGCACAGAGAAGACAGCTGGACTCGACTCGCAAAGAAACAGCAGTTACTTTGCGAGTTTCCCTGCTATCACTGGCACAGTAGCCAGTGATGACTCGCAGAGTCTAATGCAAACAATGGCAATCCTAGTTTTGTCAGCGTTTCTGACAAAACTAGGATTGATATTGATTTGCATTGGACTCGCGAGTAATCACTGGGAAACTCGCCGAGTAGCGAGTCCTGCGAGTCCCTTACTACTCGCCGAGTAACGAGTCCTAGCGAGTAGATTCGCCCATCCCTAATCTATATGTATCTATATGTATATCTATATCTATATCTATCTCCCCTCTTGTTGCTGTACAACTGAATTGTCAACATTTATTGTTACTTGTATTGCTACTATGTTACTTGTCCTAGTCTGCCCTTTTTAACATGTAAAGCGCTATGGAATATAATGGCGCTATATAAATTAATAATAATGTCCTCTCTGTGCAGCATTAGGCTGCATTTCTGCATGAAATTGTAATTACTGTGACTTATTCATGTATATACTATGGTGACATTTTTGTAAGCATGTTTTAACTTCATTCTAGTGTTTTTAATTACACACCTGTATCAAGGAGGAGGTGACGTTTAAGGGAGTTTCCCTATAAATTCTGCCAAGACGTCACCTCCCCCAGACCTGTAGAAGCGGGCAAACCGCGAAACAGGACCTGTCGTCTGTACCTTCATGCACCCCCTCCCCGCACCTCTTCAATAAAGAAAGCACCTACGAACACACGGTGAGTGCCGCCTATTTGTTTTCTATACTTGGACTGTAAATTAATAATAATAATAATAATAATAATAATAAAAATATCTATCTCTATATGTATCTATATGTATATCTACAGTGCCTACAAGTAGTATTCAACCCCCTGCAGATTTAGGTGGTTTGATAAGATGCAAATAAGTTAGAGCCTTCAAACTGCAAACGAGAGTAGGATTTATTAACAGAAGCATAAATCTTACAAAGCAAAAAGTTATGTTGCTCAGTTGAATTTTAATAAATTTTAAACATAAAAGTGTGGGTCAATTATTATTCAACCCCTCAAACCACCAGCATTCTGTTTGGTCCCCCTAAAGTATTAAGAAGTAGTTCAGGCACAAAGAACAATAAGCTTCACATGTGTGGATTAATTATCTCCTTTGCCAGCCTTTTCTGACTATTTAAGACCCTCCCCAAACTTGTGAACAGCACTCATACATGGGCAACATGGGAAAGACAAAGGAGCATTCCAAGGCCATCAGAGACAAGATCGTGGAGGGTCACAAGGCTGGCAAGGGGTACAAAACCCTTTCCAAGGAGTTGGGCCTACCTGTCTCCACTGTTGGGAGCATCATCCGGAAGTGGAAGGCTTATGGAACTACTGTTAGCCTTCCACGGCCTGGACAGCCTTTGAAAGTTTCTCCCGTGCCGAGGCCAGGCTTGTCCGAAGAGTCAAGGCTAACCCAAGGACAACAAGGAAGGATCTCCGGGAAGATCTCATGGCAGTGGGGACATTGGTTTCAGTCAATACCATAAGTAACGTACTCCACCGCAATGGTCTCCGTTCCAGACGAGCCTGTAAGGTACCTTTACTTTCAAAGCGTCATGTCAAGGCTCGTCTACAGTTTGCTCATGATCACTTGGAGGACTCTGAGACAGACTGGTTCAAGGTTCTATGGTCTGATGAGACCAAGATCGAGATCTTTGGTGCCAACCACACACGTGACGTTTGGAGACTGGATGGCACTGCATACGACCCCAAAAATACCATCCCTACAGTCAAGCATGGTGGTGGCAGCATCATGCTGTGGGGCTGTTTCTCAGCCAAGGGGCCTGGCCATCTGGTTCGCATCCATGGGAAGATGGATAGCACGGCCTACCTGGAGATTTTGGCCAAGAACCTCCACTCCTCCATCAAGGATCTTAAGATGGGTCGTAATTTCATCTTCCAACAAGACAACGACCCAAAGCATACAGCCAAGAAAACCAAGGCCTGGTTCAAGAGGGAAAAAATCAAGGTGATGGAGTGGCCTAGTCGGTCTCCTGACCTTAACCCAATTGAAAACTTGTGGAAGGAGCTCAAGATTAAAGTCCACATGAGACACCCAAAGAACCTAGATAACTTGGAGAAGATCTGCATGGAGGAGTGGGCCAAGATAACTCCAGAGACCTGTGCCGGCCTGATCAGGTCTTATAAAAGACGATTATTAGCTGTAATTGCAAACAAGGGTTATTCCACAAAATATTAAACCTAGGGGTTAAATAATAATTGACCCACACTTTTATGTTTAAAATTTATTAAAATTCAACTGAGCAACATAACTTTTTGGTTTGTAAGATTTATGCTTCTGTTAATAAATCCTACTCTCGTTTGCAGTTTGAAGGCTCTAACTTATTTGCATCTTATCAAACCACCTAAATCTGCAGGGGGTTGAATACTACTTGTAGGCACTGTATATCTATCTATATCTATCTATCTATCTATCTATCTATCTATCTATCTATCTATCTATCTATCTATCTATCTCTATCTATCTATATCTATGTCTATCTATCTATCTATATCTATCTATCTATCTATCTATCTATCTATCTATCTATCTATCTATCTATATATATCTATATCTATCTATCTATATCTATCTGTCTGTCTGTCTATATCTATCTATCTATCTATCTATCTATCTATCTATCTATCTCTAGATAGATAGATATAGATAGATAGATAGATAGATAGATAGATAGATAGATAGATAGATAGATAGATATAGATAGGTAGATATAGATAGATATAGATATACATATAGATACATATAGATATAGATAGATAGATATAGATATAGATAGAGATAGATATAGATAGATATAGATATAGATATAGATATAGATAGATAGATAGATACATAAATATACATATAGATATAGATATAGATAGATACATAGATATAGATAGATAGATATAGATAGATAGATAGGCGAGTCGTTGCAGCCGCGGTAACTCCGGCACGTAGGTCCATTGCGAGTTTCATGCCCCGGCGACGACCGACGAGAGCCGAGCGCCATTGCCGAAAATAGAACCAAGGGCCCGGCCATGCATAGCTCGAAACACCGCTATGTATCTCAATGGGAAGTGAGGCGCTATGCTGATTGGTCGGCACAGCACACAGCGACCAATCAGCATAGCGCCTCACTTCCCATTAAAATATAATGGACGACTTTGAGTTTCAAATTTACCGCTGAAAGTGAGGCGCTATTCTCATTGGTCGGCGCCAGCACACAGCGACCAATGAGAATAGCGCCTCACTTCCAATTGAGATATAATGGACGACTTTGAGTTTCAAATTTACCGCTGGAAGTGAGGCGCTATTCTCATTGGTCGGCGCCAGCACACAGCGACCAATGAGAATAGCACCTCACTTCCCATTGAGATATAATTGACGACTTTGAGTTTCAAATTTACCGCTGGAAGTGAGGCGCTATTCTCATTGGTCAGCGCCAGCACACAGCGACCAATGAGAATAGCGCCTCACTTCCCATTGCGATATAATGGACAACTTTGAGTTTCAAATTTACCGCTGAAAGTGAGGCGCTATTCTCATTGGTCGGCGCCAGCACACAGCGACCAATGAGAATAGCGCCTCACTTCCCATTGAGATATAATGGACGACTTTGAGTTTCAAATTTAACGCTGAAAGTGAGGCGCTATTCTCATTGGTCGCCGCCAGCACAGCGACCAATGAGAATAGCGCCTCACTTCCCATTGAGATATAATGGACGACTTTGAGTTTCAAATTTACCGCTGAAAGTGAGGCGCTATGCTGATTGGTCGCTGTGTGCTGCGCCGACCAATTAGCATAGCGCCTCACTTCCCATTGAGATACATAGCGGTGTTTCGAGCTATGCATGGCCGGGCCCTTGGTTCTATTTTCGGCCACGGCGCTCGGCTGTCGTCGGTTGTCGCCGGGGTATGAAACTCGCAATGGATCTACGTGCCGGAGTTACCGCGGCTGCAACGACTCGCCTATCTATCTATCTATCTATCTATCTATCTATATCTATATATCTATATCTATCTTTCTATATCTATATCTATCTATATATCTATCTCTATCTATCTATCTATATCTATCTATCTATATCTATCTATATCTATCTATATCTATATATCTATATCTATCTATATCTATATCTATCTATCTATCTATCTATATCTATCCATATCTATATCTAGCTATATCTATATCTATCTATATCTATCTATATCTATCTATCTATATCTATCTATCTATATCTATATCTATATATCCATATCTATATCTTAATCTATCTATCTATATCTATATGTATATCTATATCTATATCTATATCTCTCTCTCTCTCTCCGGACGTTGGGACAAAGTGACGGATGTGACGTCACAAATCCCTCCAGGAATTATAGCTTAGATTGACCACACATTGCCTTCTATACAATATAATGGGGCACACATTGCCTTCCATATAATATAATGGGCCACGCATTGCCTTCCATATAATATAATGGGCCACACATTGCCTTCCATATAATATAATGGGACATGCAATGCCTTCCATATAATATAATGGACCACGCATTGCCTTCCTTATAATATAATGGGACACGCATTGCCTTCCATATAATATAATGGGGCACATATTGCCTTCCATGTAATATAATAGGCCACACATTACCTTCCATATAATGGACCACACATTGCCTTCCTTATAATGGACCACACATTGCCTTCCATATAATATAATGGACCACACATTGCCTTCCATATAATATAATGGGGCACACATTGCCTTCCATACAATATAATGGACCACACATTGCCTTCCATATAATATAATGGAGAACACATTCCCTAAGTTCCATACAATATAATGGGCCACACATTCCCTTCCATATAATATAACGGACCACACATTGCCTTCTATATAATATAATGGAGAACACATTGCCTTCCATATAATATAATGGGGCACACATTGCCTTCCATATAATATAATGGAGAACACATTACCTTCCATATTATATAATGGACCGCACATTGCCTTCCATATAATATAATGGACCACACATTGCCTTCTATATAATATAATGCAGAACACATTGTCTTCCATCTATTATATAATTGCCGTAGCGACTTCCGTCCCACACGCCGCTACTTCCGTGGCTTTGTTCGTGGGTGCACAGCGCCCACGCGACTCACTCGCAATGCCCGCGAAGCGGACGTTGCGAGTTGTTGCAGCAGCCCGAGCAATGCCCGCGAAGCGGCCATTGCTCGTGGCCACAATGCCCGCTGCTCGGCCCTGAACCCCGCCAGAAGCCCCAAGTACACCCCGCCGAGCTATGCCCGCGAAGCGGCCATTGCTCCGCCCTGCACCCCGTACCGCGAGCAATGCCCGCGCAGCGGCCATTGCTCACCCCTGAACCCCGCCAGGAGCCACAAGGTAGCTGGGCTAAGACCTAAGGTCTTCGCCCAGCTACAGACATCGGCACAGACAAAGCGGTGGACCCACGTTGATATCCACCATACAAATATATGTAGTTAATGGAAAGATATCATGGAACAATTGGATTATTATTTTAAACTCTTAATAAATAAGCTATACACAGATTCTAGAATCCGGATGCAATCGCATCGGGCTCACAACTAGTATATATATATATATATATATATATATTATAAATATATAGGGAGAGAGAGAGAGAAAGAATGAGAGCGAGAGAGAGAAAGAGAGAGAGTCACAAGTTACATACAGTAGTACTGTCACACGCCGCCATATCGCTGGCAAGATCACTGGCAATTCCCGAATTCAGTGATGTGTAAACCAAATTGCATGTGCATAGTGGCGTGTGACTGGGCGATTCTACGGTGAGAAATCGTTGATGGAGCGTCGCCTAATTGCCCTGCACTGCAGTCAAATCAGGTGATATCCACCGTGCGATTTCAGCGGATCGTGCCGTGTGGCAGGGCAATAGCAATGTACTCAGCGACCCTGAAATAAATCCCTTAGGCGTGCTTGGATGTTTTTTTTGCGCCACATCTGCGGCGATTGGTGGGTGATACTGCGTCCAATTGGCTGGCCATGTGAGAGGCACATTATTTGATGACCCGTGCGTTCACGCAAGGCTGACCAATGGGAACGCAGTTCCATTCACCAATCGCAGTGATAGGTGCATGGTGAAACCCTCTCTAGCATTCCCCTATCAAAAATGTATGCCCACATCGCTGATATGATTGTGGCGTGTGACGTGGCGATGTGTGAAGGGAAGATCGCTTCCGGTCTTCTGCAGGCGATTTCCGGAATGCAGGATTGCCGAAGATCGTACGCGAGATCACTACGTGTGACAGTTCCACAGTGGTCATAAAAAAGTGTCCAAAGCGTGCGCGCTCATGTCAAATCGCCAGTGATATGGAAGCCATATCGCGGCATGTGACGGTACCTTAAGATTACTATGCCTTTAAACTATTTGGGACAGCAACATCTGAGTTAATTAGAGACACCCCTGAGGATGTATTTTAATGAAAACATGAAACACACTGCTTCACACATCATGACAAAGTCTAAAAAAATAAGCCAAGATATCAGGAAGAGAGTTGTGAACTTGCATGAGTCTGGTTCATCCTTGGGTGCAATTTCAAGAAACCTGAAGGTGCCTGATTCATCATTACAAATAATTATAAGCTGTCACAAACAAGATGGAAATGTCCAGTTATCTTACCACTCAGGAAGGAGACAGGTCCTGTGTCCTAGAGATGGACCCAGAGATGCATTGGTTTTACATGTGCTTATCAACCCAAAAACAAAGACCTTGTGAAGATAATGGCTGAAGCTGGTAAGATTGTGTCGTGATCCACAGTGAAATGTGTGGCACCCCAAGGGTTAACGTGCCACAGTAACATCACACAGGTTCCCTCCCCACACAACACTGACACTACACTAGCTCCTCTGGGCCAGGAGGGGGAGTTAAACCAGCTCCCTTATATACTCCGGGTCAAGAGGAAGTAGTTAGTTCAGTACATAGCAGTACTGTGAAGAGTCCAATTCCTGGGAGAACTGAGAGAGACTGTAGTGTAAAGGAGGTGCGGCAGGCTTCCCTACAGTCTGCTCATCGATTCCAGGCCTAGCCAGGGTCTGAGGGAAGGAGTACAGAAGACAAAACACATCTGGGAGATGGAGTGACATCACCACTAGCCCGGAGGAGCACACAGATCGGATACTGGATCCGAAACTGTGACTGACACATACAGCACAGTAAATCCAGGAATGGTCGAGGTTGTAGATCGACACTGTACCAGAGCGAAGCAACACGGCGGGGTCAGAAGCACAAGGAAGACTCAAGTTGCCTAGCCACAAGGGTATCTGTGAGGAGAGACAGTGCCAGCAGCTCAGATAGAAGCAGCAGCAGGGCCACACACATACAGAGCAGCAGGAGGAAGCTGAGGACCCGGATAGGGTGGGAGCAACCCGGCCCCTGCACAGACTCCGTGGAAAGTACTCAGCTGAATTACCATCATCTTCAGTAAAGATCTGGAAAACTGCAAAACTGTGAGTCTGTGTGTTAATTGCACCCTTTGCCCTATATTCAACAGCAGAGATCTCCACCTGCAGAGCCAACCACTGCTTTCATCACAAGCTGAGAGACAAGACTGCAGCAGCAGGAAAGTAAGTGAATTGCACCTATTACAATACCTAATCCTTACAAACCCTGCTCTCCCTCACAATTCCCTCACAAGCAGCCACCGTCTCCACTATCATCCCTACCCTGCAGCATCTATAGCATCCACCATAGACTATTACTATCACTGCCCCGGGGAACCAAGCTCTACCTGCGGGGAGCTGTTCCATCTAAAGCTGCCACACATCATCCCCGGAGGGTCAGCAGCAGCGGTGGTCACCCTGACCACAACCTGTGGATGGTGTCACGACAAACATTTATCCCTTGTAAATATCCCCTTTTACTTGCGGAACCCGGGACACGGTCCGGACCAGGCCTTCCGTGACATCCCCAGCAGCAACCCGGTCCGGTACCGAGTACCCCGTCCCAGTGGGCTCCACAAATAAGTACTGCATCAATATGTGCTGAAAAACACTCTGCTAGGATGAAGCCATTACTCCAAATGAAACTTTAAAAAGTCAGATTAATCTTCGCAAATGCACACATGAACAAAGACCTATATTTTTGGAGATATGTCCAGTGGTCTGACAAAACTAAAATCGAAATGTTTGACCATAATGACTATCATTACGTTTGGAGGGAAAAGGGAGAAGTTTGGAAGCATAAGAACACCATCCCAACTGTGAAACACAGGGGTGGCTGCGTCATGTTGTGGGGTAGTGTTGTGTACTTCACAAACTAGAAGGCATCATGAGGAAAGAAGATTATGTGTCAATACTGAAGCAACATCTCAAGACATCAGCCAGGAAGTTAAAGCTTGGGTGGAAATGGATCTTCCAAATGAACAATGACCCGAAGTATACTGCCAAACTGGTTACAAAGTGACTTAAGGATAACAAAGTTAATGTTTTTGAGTGGCCATCTTAAAGCCCTGATCTCAATCCTATTGTATATATGTATGGTAATGCTGAAAAGGCAGATGCGAGAAAGGTGACCTACAAACATGGCTCAATTACACCAGTTCTGTCAAGAGGAATGGGACCAAACTCCTTCCAACTATTTTGAGAAGCTTGCGGAATGATATCCAAAACGTTTGACCCAAGTCATAATGTTTAAGAGCAAATGTACCAATACTAATGCTATGTAAAATTGTGACTTTGCAGAAAGTTCTAATAATACCTCAAAACATCCCCTCTCTCATTATTCTGTAATTTGGCAAATATTAATAACTAGCTGTGAGCCCGATGCAAATGCATCGGGATTCTAGAACGTGCATTAATTTGATTATAGTAGTTATAGCTGTTAGCCTGATACAAATGCATCGGGTGTCTAGAATATGTTTATTGTTTTTTTAAAGATTTTTAAATAATAATCGCATCATAAATAGCAATAATATTAGCAATAGCATTATTATTAGCAGTAATAGCAGTATTAATAGCATTATTAGCAGTATTATGAGCATTAATAACAGTATTAATAGCATTAATAGCAGTATTAATAGCATTAAGAGCAGTATTAATAGGAGTAATAGCATTATGAATAGCATTAATAGCATTAGTATGTGCATTAATAGCATTAATAATAGCATTAATAGCATAAATGATAGCATTAATAGCATAAATAATAGCATTAATAGCATTAGTATTAGCATTAATAGCATTAATAATAGCATTAATAGCAATATTATTTGCATTAATAGCATTATTATTACCATTAATAGCATAATTATTAGCATTAACAGCATTATTATTAACATTAATAGCATTATTAATAGCAATAATAGTACTAATAATAGTATTATTATTAGTATTAATAGCATTATTACCATAAATAGCATTAAAAATAGCGTTAATAGCATTATTATGAGGAGTAATAGCATTATTAGCATAAATAACATTATTAATAGCATTAATAGAATTAAAAATAGCATTAATAGCATTATTAATAGCATTAATAGCATGATTATTAGCCTTAATAGCATTAATAGCATTAATATTAGCATTAATAGCATTAATAACATTATTAATAATATTAATAGCATTATTAATAGCATTGATAGCATAAATAATAGAATTAATAGGTTAAATAATCGCATTAATAGCATTAGTATTAGCATAAAGAGCATTAATAGCAATATTATTAGCATTAATAGCATTTTGAATAGCATAAATAGCATGATTATTAGCCTTAATAGCATTATTAATAGCATTAATAGGATTATTATTAGCATTATTTAGCATTAATATTAGCATTAATAGCATAATTATTAGCATTAATAGCATTATTATTAGCAGTAATAGCATTATTATTAGCATTAATAGCATTATTAATAGCATTAATAGCATTAATAATAGAATTAATAGCATTAATATTAGCATTAATAACATTAATAGCATTATTAATAGCATGAATAGCATGATTATTAGCCTTAATAGCATTATTAATAGCATTATTAGCATTATTATTAGCATTATTAGCATTAATATTACCATTAATAGCATAATTATTAGCATTAATAGCATTATTATTAGCACTAATAGCATTATTAATAGCAGTATTAGCATTAATAATAGCATTAATAGCATTATTAATAGCATTAATAGCATGATTATTAGCCTTAATAGTAATAATATCATTAATAGCATTATTATTAGCATTATTAACATTAATATTAGCATTTATAGCATAATTAGTAGCATTTATAGAATTATTATTAGCAGTAATAGCATTAATAGCATTAATATTACCATTAATAGCATTAATATTACCATTAATAGCATTAATAGCATAATTAATAGCATTAATAGCATTATTAATAGCATTAATAGCATTATTAATTGCAAGAATAGCATTATTAATAGCATTAATAGCATTATTAGTAGCATTAATAGCAAAAATAATAGCATTAATAGCATAAATAATAGCATTAATAAAATTAATAGCAATATTATTAGCATTAATAGCATTAAGAATAGCATTAATAGCATGATTATTAGCCTTAATAGCATTAATATTAGCATTAATAGCATTATTAATAGCATTAATAGCATAAATAATAGAATTAATAGCATAGATAATTGCATTAATAGCATTAGTATTAGCATAAAGAGCATTAATAGCAATATTATTAGCATTAATAGCATTTTGAATAGCATAAATAGCATGATTATTAGCCTTAATAGCATTAATAATAGCACAAATAGCATTATTATTAGCATTATTAGCATTAATAGCATAATTATTAGCATTAATAGCATTATTAGCATTAATAGCATTAATAATAGCATTAATAACATGATTAATAGCATTAGTAGTAGCATTAATAGCAGTATTAATAGCATTATTAGCATTATTATTAGCATTAACAGCATTATTATTAGCATTTATTTTATTTTTTTTATTATTATTTTTATTTCATTATTTATTATTATTATTTTTTTTTAATTATTTTTTAATTATTATTTAATTATTTTTTTTATTATTAAATTTATTATTTATTTTAAGTGAGCCTGCGGCTGAGACACAGTTCTCCTTCAGGTCCGCTGAAAGGGCTCATATTATTAGCATTTAATTTTTTTTTTTATTATTATTTTTTATTTCATTATTTATTATTTTTTATTTATTTTTTAATTATTTTTTAATTATTTTTGTTATTATTAAATTTATTAGTTATTTTAGGTGAGCCTGAGGCTGAGACACAGTTCTCCTTCAGGTCCGCTGAAAGGGGTCATATTATTAGCATTTTTATTTTTTTTTATTATTATTTTTTTATTTAATTATTTATTATTTTTTATTAATTTTTTTTATTATTTTTTAATTATTTTTTTATTGTTTTTTTTATTATTAAATTTATTAGTTATTTTAAGTGAGCCTGAGGCTGAGACACAGTTCTCCTTCAGGTCCGCTGAAAGGGCTCATATTATTAGCATTTATTTAATTTTTTTTTAATTATTTTTTATTTAAATATTTATTAATTAGTATTTATTTTTTTTATTATTTTTTAATTATTTTTTTATTATTTTTTTTATTATTAAATTTATTTGTTGACATACATTAGCGGTGTGTCGGCAAATTAACGGCCGGGCCCCTGGTTCTATTTGTCGGCCCCAAAATCGAGGACACACCGCTAATGTATGTCTATGGGCAGTGAGGTCGAATTCTGATTGGTCGGCGTCAGCAGAGAGCGACCAATCAGAAATCGGGCTGACTGCCCATAGACATGCATTAGCGGTGTGTCCGCGATTTTAGGGCCGACAAATAGAACCAGGTGGGCGGCCATAAAATCGCCGACACACCGCTAATGTATGTCAATGGGAAATGAGGTGCTCTTCTGATTGGCTGAGGGCAGTAGACAGCGACCAATCAGAAGAGCGCCTCACATCTCATAGAGATAGAATGGCGGATTTTTCGTCCATTCTATCTTAATGAGAAGTGAAGAGGACGTCGGAGCTGGAAGTTGGCAGAAAGAAGACAGAAGACCCCGGGGGCCGGACGAAGAGCCGGAGATGGCGGAAAGAAGAGAGAAGACCGGCGGGGCCGGAGGAAGAGGACGCCTGGCCGGACGGAGGACTTGTGGATCGGACGGACGATCAGATGACTAAGAAGGCATGTAAGTGATCGACGGGGGCGTTAGGTTAGGGGACGGCGGGGGCTTCGGGTGTAGGGCCTTAGGTGTTAGCGACAGCGGCGGGGGAAAGCGGCGGGAGCTTAGGAGGCGGCGGGGCTTAGGGGATAGGGGCTTAGGTGCGGCGGGGCTTAGGTGCGGCGGACTTAGACTTAGGGGGTAGGGGCTTAGATGCGGCGGGGCTTAGAGGGTAGGGGCTTAGGTGCGGCGGGGCTTAGAGGGTAGTGGCTTAGGTGCAGCGGGGCTTAGGGGGTAGGGGCTTAGGTGCGGCGGGGCGGTGGCGGACGGTAGGGGCTTAGGTGCGGCGGGGCTTAGGGGGTAGGGGCTTAGGTGCGGCGGTGCTTAGGGGGTAGGGGCTTAGGTGCGGCGGGTCGGGGCTTAGGTGCGGCGGGGCTTAGGGGTTAGGGGCTTAGGTGCGGCGGGTCGAGGCTTAGGTGCGGCGGGGCTTAGGGGGTGGAGGCTTAGGTGCGGCGGGGCTCTGGGGGTAGGGGCTTAGGTGCGGCGGGTCGTGGCTTAGGTGCGGCGGTGCTTAGGGTGTAGGGGCTTAGGTGCAACGGACTTAGGGGGTAGGGGCTTAGGTGCGGCGGACTTAGACTTAGGGGTTAGGGGCTTAGATGCGGCGGGGCTTATAGGGTAGGAGCTTATATGCGGCGGGGCTTATAGGGTAGGAGCTTATATGCGGCGGGGCTTATAGGGTAGGGGCTTAGGTGCGGCGGGGCTTAGGGGGTAGGGGGTTAGGTGCGGCGGGGCTTAGAGGGTAGGGGCTTAGGTGCGGCGGGTGTTAGGGGGTAGGGGCTTAGGTGCGGCGGGGCTTAGAGGGTAGGGGCTTAGGTGCGGCGGGGCTTAGGGGGTAGGGGCTTAGGTGCGGCGGGTCTTAGGGGCGGGTCGTGGCTTAGGTGCGGCGGTGCTTAGGTGTAGGGGCTTAGGTGCGACGGACTTAGGGGGTAGGGGCTTAGGTGCGGCGGACTTAGACTTAGGGGTTAGGGGCTTAGATGCGGCGGGGCTTATAGGGTAGGAGCTTATATGCGGCGGGGCTTATAGGGTAAGGGCTTAGGTGCGGCGGGGCTTAGGGGTGAGGGGTTAGGTGCGGCGGGGCTTAGAGGGTAGGGGCTTAGGTGCGGCGGGTGTTAGGGGGTAGGGGCTTAGGTGCGGCGGGGCTTAGAGGGTAGGGGCTTAGGTGCGGCGGGGCTTAGGGGGTAGGGGCATAGGTGCGGCGGGTCTTAGGGGGTAGGGGCTTAGGTGCGGCGGGGCTTAGAGGGTAGGGGCTTAGGTGTGGCGGGGCTTATGGGGTAGGGCTTAGGTGCGGCCGGTCTTAGGTGCAGTGCGGACATTGGGGGGGAGGGGCTGTGCGGACATTGTGGGGGAGGGGCTGTGCGGACATCGGGGGGGAGGGGCTGTGCGGACATTGGAGGGGAGGGGCTGTGCGGACATTGTGGGGGGTGCTGTGCGGACATTGTGGGGGGGTCACCGACACACCGCTAATGTATGTCAATGGGAAATGAGGTGCTCTTCTGATTGGCTGAGGGCAGTAGACAGCGACCAATCAGAAGAGCGCCTCACATCTCATAAAGATAGAATGGCGGATTTTTCGTCCATTCTATCTTAATGAGAAGTGAAGAGGACGTCGGAGCTGGAAGTTGGCGGAAAGAAGACAGAAGACCCCGGGGGCCGGACGAAGAGCCGGAGATGGCGGAAAGAAGAGAGAAGACCGGCGGGGCCGGAGGAAGAGGACGCCTGGCCGGACGGAGGACTTGTGGATCGGACGGACGATCAGATGACTAAGAAGGCATGTAAGTGATCGACGGGGGCGTTAGGTTAGGGGACGGCGGGGGCTTCGGGTGTAGGGCCTTAGGTGTTAGCGACAGCGGCGGGGGAAAGCGGCGGGAGCTTAGGATGCGGCGGGGCTTAGGGGATAGGGGCTTAGGTGCGGCGGGGCTTAGGTGCGGCGGACTTAGACTTAGGGGGTAGGGGCTTAGATGCGGCAGGGCTTAGAGGGTAGGGGCTTAGGTGCGGCGGGGCTTAGAGGGTAGTGGCTTAGGTGCAGCGGGGCTTAGGGGGTAGGGGCTTAGGTGCGGCGGGGCGGCGGCGGACGGTAGGGGCTTAGGTGCGGCGGGGCTTAGGGGGTAGGGGCTTAGGTGCGGCGGTGCTTAGGGGGTAGGGGCTTAGGTGCGGCGTGTCGGGGCTTAGGTGCGGCGGGGCTTAGAGGGTAGGGGCTTAGGTGCGGCGGGGCTTAGGGGGTAGAGGCTTAGGTGCGGCGGGGCTTAGGGGGTAGGGGCTTAGGTGCGGCGGGTCGTGGCTTAGGTGCGGCGGTGCTTAGGGTGTAGGGGCTTAGGTGCGACGGACTTAGGGGGTAGGGGCTTCGGTGCGGCGGACTTAGACTTAGGGGTTAGGGGCTTAGATGCGGCGGGGCTTATAGGGTAGGAGCTTATATGCGGCGGGGCTTATAGGGTAGGGGCTTAGGTGCGGCGGGGCTTAGGGGGTAGGGGGTTAGGTGCGGCGGGGCTTAGAGGGTAGGGGCTTAGGTGCGGCGGGTCTTAGGGGGTAGAGGCTTAGGTGCGGCGGGGCTTAGGGGGTAGGGGCTTAGGTGCGGCGGGTCGTGGCTTAGGTGCGGCGGTGCTTAGGGTGTAGGGGCTTAGGTGCGACGGACTTAGGGGGTAGGGGCTTAGGTGCGGCGGACTTAGACTTAGGGGTTAGGGGCTTAGATGCGGCGGGGCTTATAGGGTAGGAGCTTATATGCGGCGGGGCTTATAGGGTAGGGGCTTAGGTGCGGCGGGGCTTAGGGGGTAGGGGGTTAGGTGCGGCGGGGCTTAGAGGGTAGGGGCTTAGGTGCGGCGGGGCTTAGGGGGTAGGGGCTTAGGTGCGGCGGGTCTTAGGGGCGGATCGTGGCTTAGGTGCGGCGGTGCTTAGGGTGTAGGGGCTTAGGTGCGACGGACTTAGGGGGTAGGGGCTTAGGTGCGGCGGACTTAGACTTAGGGGTTAGGGGCTTAGATGCGGCGGGGCTTATAGGGTAGGAGCTTATATGCGGCGGGGCTTATAGGGTAGGGGCTTAGGTGCGGCGGGGCTTAGGGGGTAGGGGGTTAGGTGCGGCGGGGCTTAGAGGGTAGGGGCTTAGGTGCGGCGGGTGTTAGGGGGTAGGGGCTTAGGTGCGGCGGAGCTTAGAGGGTAGGGGCTTAGGTGCGGCGGGGCTTAATAGGGGGTAGGGGCTTAGGTGCGGCGGGTCTTAGGGGGTAGGGGCTTAGGTGCGGCGGGGCTTAGAGGGTAGGGGCTTAGGTGCGGCGGGGCTTATGGGGTAGGGGCTTAGGTGCGGCGGGTCTTAGGTGCAGTGCGGACATTGGGGGGGAGGGGCTCTGCGGACATTGTGGGGGAGGGGCTGTGCGGACATTGGGGGGGAGGGGCTGTGCGGACATTGGAGGGGAGGGGCTGTGCGGACATTGGAGGGGAGGGGCTGTGCGGACATTGTGGGGGGGTGCTGTGCAGACATTGTGGGGGGGTGTTGTGCGGACATTGGGGGGGGGTGTTGTGCGGACATTGGGGGGGGTGTTGTGCGGACATTGGGGGGGTGCTGTGTGGACATTGCGGGGGGGCTGTGCTAGACTGTGGATGGGGGCTGGCGGCGGAGGTGTGCGGGCAGTGAGGGGGGGTGTGCGGTGCTGTAGGTCGGTGCGGGTGTGGGGAGCGTTGCTGGGCTGTGGATCGGGGCTGGGGGGGAGGCACAGGGGGCAGCTGCATAGTCGGAGGTGGGCTGTGGGTAGCGGGGAGCAGAGGCGGCATTGGCGGCCATTGCGAGTCGGCTTAAAACTGCTCGCAATGGCCGCTTCGCGGCCAATGCTTCGCGCGTATCTACATGACCACGCCGGAAGTAGCGCCGAGAGGGGCGCTTTTGCGATTCGCGATTATATAATAGATTATGGTAATCCTAATTGACCTAAAACATCTACAACCAAAGGACATCACTAGTCTCTCACCCTGCTCTGGTGTGATTTTGGGCCACTCTTTTTCCACCCTCTTCCACAGTTCTGTGACGTTGTGGGTTTCTTGGCCATAACTTTGTCACCAAGGATTTTCCAGATGTTTTCTATTGGGTTTAGATCAGCACCCTGCGCTAGCCATTTCATTGTTTCAATGTTTTATGCTTCAATGAACTGCTTTACCCATTTTGCTGTGTGGCAGGGGGCATTGTGGTGCATGAAAATTGCTGACTGATTGAGTGCTGACCGCAAGTAAGGACCATGTGTTATTGAAGAAGGTTCTTATATGCACATGCATCCACTCTGCCATATAGCTGTATGGGAGGTTCAACTCCTGCAGCAGAAAACATTCCCCAAACCATGACACTTCCTCCACCACCTTTTACTGACTTCTTTACACACTTTGAGTTCAGTCTTTCTCCAGTTTATTGACAAACATAATGTTTCCCGTCAAAATAAAATAAATTAAACTTGCTTCACTAAAATAAACTTTGGATCACTAGTCCTCTGTCCACACAACATGCTCCTCACCGAAGGTGAGTCTAGCCTTTTGATTCTTTCTGCTAATAATAGACTTGGTCACTGCAGGGATGGCTTTTAGTCTAAATGCTCTTAATTGTCATGATGGGTATGATGAGACAGATAATAACCCTGTTCAGTGCTGAACTGGCAAGCTATTCCAGCTGCAGTGTTTAAATGATTACCCACGGAGATTCTCCGCATTATCCTGTCCTCTCTTGCATTTGTCTTTCGAGGGCAACCAGCCTTCTAGGGCGACTTGAAAGAGTTTGTGATGTTTTAAAGATGCAATATACTAGACATCACAGACTTGGAACTTCTGTTGCTATGACTATGGCCTTCTTCTGGACAACCTGCTTCTGGAAGTTTTAAGTCACTTTGGAAGGACACATCATTTATGCAAAGTGAGTGCAAACTGGAAAGTTATGCTTCCAGTTAAGGCTGGCTTCACACTGCAGTTTTTCACTGATCAGTGTCCATCAGTGTTTGGGTGCCAAAACCACGAGAGTCTCCAAAATTCAAAACAGGAGTCAATCTTTCAATTATAGTTTTTTCTCTGCATGTTCCTCTCCTGGTTTTTGCACCCAAACACTGATGGACACTGATCAGTGAAAAACTGCAGTGTGAAGCCAGCCTTAGGCCGGCTTCAGACTGCGTGTCTGATCCGATCCGTAGCTGTCCGCTCGAGGCAGACAGCCGCGGACCGAATCAGCACACAGGACGGGGGGCTATTACGCCCTCCGATCCTGTGTGCAGCCGCACGCAGTTCCTGCTGCTAAAAGGTGAGGACCGCGGGCGCCGCGGTCCTGACCTGTCAGCTGGTTCAGCTGCGTGCGGCTGCACACAGGATCGGAGGGCATAATAGCCCCCCGTCCTGTGTGCTGATCCGGTCCGCGGCTGTCTGCCTCGAGCGGACAGCTACGGATCGGATCAGACACGCAGTCTGAAGCCAGCCTAAGTAGGGTTTGTCAGATAATTAAGTAAATTAGCACCAGGTGCCAGATTAACACCAATAACTTGCAGCCACCTGAAAGTGTTTTCTAATTTTGGTCAATGCTCTTTTTCATTTATCTTATTTAGATTTTCATTCTATACTTTAGAATATACCGGTAATTAATTTATGAAATAAACTTAACATACTGCTATTTTACTCATGTTAGGATATTTTCACATAGGACAACACAATGACCCTAACATTAAGGAAATTGTGTGCTGTTCTGTAATTTCAATCGTCGTTGTGTATATACAGAGTGGGCCATTTATATGGATGCACCTAAATAAAATGGGAATGGTTGGTGATATCAACTTCCTGTTTGTGGCACATTAGTAAATGGGAGGGGAAAAACTTTTCCAGAAAAATACTTAAAAATATAGTTGGACCCAAAATGGCCGACTTCAAAATGGCCACCACCCATCTGGAAAAGATCTCCCCCTCACATATACTAATGTGCCACAAACAGGGAGTTGACATCACCAAACACCCCCATTTTATTTAGGTGCCTCCATATAAATCGCCCACCCTGTGTATGTATATATATATATATATATATATATATATATATATATATACCGTATTTTTCGCTTTATAAGACGCACCCCCAAATTTGTTGAAGGAAAAGAGAAAAAAATATTTTTTAATGTTAAATGGGGTCCGTCTTATAATGTCAGTGTCCGTCTTACAAATCATATAGGGTATATGTCTCTCATAGTCGCCTCTTCCTGGGACATGGTCCTCATCTTGGGATATAGCTCCCCCATCCTAGATATGGCCCCCTTATTCTGGTTATGACTGGCACACATCACCCAGGGCTGGCATATGTCCCCCAGGGCTGGCACATGCCCCCCAGGGATCTCACACATCCCCTAAGGCTGGCACATGACCCCCAGGGCTGGCAAGCATCCCCCAAGGCTGGTACATGCCCCCCAGGGCTCTGACATGTCTCCCAAGGCTGGCACATGCCCCCCAGGGCTCTCACACATCCTCCTGGGCAGGCACACATCCCCCTGGGCAGGCACACATCCCCCTGGGCAGGCACACGCCCCCCAGGGCTGGCACACGCCTCCAAGGGCTGGCACCCCCCCCCAGGGCTATCACAAGTCCCCCAGTGCTGGCACAAGTCCCGCAAGGCTGGCACCTCCGCCTCAGGGCTGGCACATGCTCCCCAGGGCTGGCACATGCCCCCAAGGGCTAGCACATGTCCCCCAGGGCAGGCACATGCCCCCCAGGGCTGCCACAAGTCCACCAGGGCTGGCACATGCCCCCAAGGACTAGCACACATCCCCCAGGGCAGGCACAAGTTCCCCAGGGCAGGCACATGCCCCCAAGGGCTGGCACACGTCCCCCAGGGCTGGCACAAGTCCCCCAGGGCTGGTATATGCCCCCCAAGGCTGGCACAAGTTCCCCAGGGCTGGCATCTCCGCCCCAGGGCTGGCACCTCTGCCCCCAAGGGCTAGCACACATCCCCCCAGGGCAGGCACAAGTCCCCCAGGGCTGGCACCTCTGCCCCAGGGCTGGCACCTCTGCCCCAGGGCTGGCACATGCCCCCAAGGGCTAGCACACGTCCCCCCAGGGCAGGCACAAGTCCCCCAGGGCAGGCGCATGCCCCCAAGGGCTGGCACATGTACCCCAGGGTAGGCACATACCCACAGGGCTGGCACAAGTCCCCCAGGGCTGCTATATGCCCCCCAAGGCTGGCACAAGTTCCCCAGGGCTGGCACCTCCGCCCCAGGGCTGGCACCTCCGCCCCAGGGCTGGCACAAGTTCCCCAGGGCTGGCACATGCCCCCCATGGCTGCCACAAGTCCCCAAGGGCTGGCACCTTCGCCCCAGGGCTGGTACACGGCCCCCCTTGCTGCTGGGCAGAAAATAACAAACATTTTATACTTACCTCTCTGGCGCTTGCATTAGTCTTTCAGTGCCTCTCTCCCTGACAGCCGCAATCTCCCTCCGAGGTCCCAGAGAAGCCGGTCATGTGATCGGGGGCACACTGATGACTGCAGTGTGGGTGATGTAATCAGTGTGCGCCCGATCACATGACCGGCTTCTCTGGGACCTCGGAGGGAGATTGCGGCTGTCAGGGAGAGAGGCACTAAAAGACTAAGGCAAGCGCCGGAGAGGTATGTATAAAATGTTTGTTATTTTCTGCCCAGCAGCATGGGGGGACTGCAGGAACATTTAATATGCCCTGCTCCCCTGTCCATACCTCGACGCTAGCTTCAGCACCGAGGTGATGGACAGCGGCAGTGCAGTGCATAATAAATGAGTTAATGAGCGGGGGTCACATGACCTCCCGCTGCCTCCTACAGCCCGCAGCCAGCCAGGCCCAGCCCCTAGAGACATTCCTGAGCTGCCCCCACTCTCCCCTGCACCGTATGTTCGTTTTTTAAGACGCACCCCCTACTTTTCCCCAAAATTTGGGGGAAAAGTGCGTTTTAAAAAGCGAAAAATACGGTGTATATATATATATATATATATATATATATATATATATATATATATAGTAGATGGCGGCCCGATTCTAAAGAATCGGGTAGTCTAAAATCCATATATAGTTTATTTACTAATAGTTAGGGGAGTGCGGTGAAATGAATTGTGTGTATACAGGTGGCTCAGTGGGTAGCAGAGTATACGATGGCTCAGTGGTTAGCACTGTATATGGTGGTTCAGTGGTTAGCACTGTATATGGTGACTCAGTGGTTAGCATTGTATGGTGGTTCAGTGGTTAGCACTGTATATGGTGGCTCAGTGGTTAGCACTGTATATGGTGGCTCAGTGGTTAGCACTGTATGGTGGCTCAGTGGTTGGCACTGTATACGGTGGCTCAGTGGTTAGCACTGTATACGGTGGCTCAGTGGTTGGCACTGTATATGGTGGCTCAGTGGTTAGCACTGTATATGGTGGCTCAGTGGTTAGCACTGTATATGGTGGCTCAATGGTTAGCACTGTATGGTGGCTCAGTGGTTAACACTGTATATGGTGGCTCAGTGGGTAGCACTGTATGGTGGCTCAGTGGTTAACACTGTATATGGTGGCTCAGTGGTTAGCACTGTATATGGTGGCTCAGTGGTTAGCACTGTATATGGTGGCTGAGTGGTTAGCACTGTATACGGTGGCTCAGTGGTTAGCACTGTATACGGTGGCTCAGTGGTTGGCACTGTATACGGTGGCTCAGTGGGTAGCAGAGTATACGGTGGCTGAGTGGTTGGCACTGTATACGGTGGCTTAGTGGTTAGCACTGTATACGGTGGCTTAGTGGTTAGCACTGTATACGGTGGCTCAGTGGTTAGCACTGTATGGTGGCTCAGTGGTTAGCACTGTATGGTGGCTCAGTGGTTAGCACTGTATGGTGGCTGAGTGGTTAGCACTGTATATAGTGGATCAGTGGTTAGCACTGTATATGGTGGCTCAGTGGTTAGCACTGTATACGGTGGCTCAGTGGTTGGCACTGTATATGGTGGCTCAGTGGTTAGCACTGTATACGGTGGCTCAGTGGTTAGCACTGTATACGGTGGCTCAGTGGTTGGCACTGTATATGGTGGCTCAGTGGTTGGCACTGTATATGGTGGCTCAGTGGTTGGCACTGTATACGGTGGCTCAGTGGTTAGCACTGTCTACGGTGGCTCAGTGGTTGGCACTGTATATGGTGGCTCAGTGGTTGGCACTGTATATGGTGGCTTAGTGGTTAGCACTGTATACGGTGGCTCAGTGGTTAGCACTGTATGGTGGCTCAGTGCTTAGCACTGTATGGTGGCTCAGTGGTTAGCACTGTATATGGTGGGTCAGCGGTTAGCACTGTATGGTGGCTGAGTGGTTAGCACTGTATATAGTGGATCAGTGGTTAGCACTGTATATGATGGCTCAGTGGTTAGCACTGTATATGGTGGCTCAGTGGTTAGCACTGTATATGGTGGCTCAGTGGTTAGCACTGTATACGGTGGCTCAGTGGTTGGCACTGTATACGGTGGCTCAGTGGATAGCACTGTATACGGTGGCTCAGTGGTTATCACTGTATATGGTGCCTCTGTGGTTAGCACTGTATATGGTGGCTCAGTGGTTAGCACTGTATGGTGGCTCAGTGGTTAGCACTGTATGGTGGCTCAGTGGTTGGCACTGTATATGGTGGCTCAGCGGTTAGCACAGTATGGTGGCTGAGTGGTTAGCACTGTATATAGTGGATCAGTGGTTAGCACTGTATGGTGGCTCAGTGGTTAGCACTGTATATGGTGGCTCAGTAGTTAGCACTGTATATGGTGGCTCAGTGGTTAGCACTGTATATGGTGGCTCAGTGGTTGGTACTGTATTTGGTGGCTCAGTGGTTGGCACTGTATATGGTGGCTCAGTGGTTAGCACTGTATATGGTGGCTCAGTGGTTAGCACTGTATGGTGGCTCAGTGGTTAGCACTGTATGGTGGTTCAGTGGTTAGCACTGTATATGGTGGCTCAGTGATTACCACTGTATGGAGGCTCAGTGGTTAGCACTGTATGGTGGCTCAGTGGTTAGCACTGTATATGGTGGCTCAGTGGTTAGCACTGTATGGTGGCTCAGTGGTTAGCACTGTACGGTGGCTCAGTGGTTAGCACTGTATACGGTGGCTCAGTGGTTAGCACTGTATACGGTGGCTCAGTGGTTAGCACTATATGGTGGCTCAGTGGTTAGCACTGTATATGGTGGCTCAGTGGTTAGCACTGTATATGGTGGCTCAGTGGTTAGCACTGTATATGGTGGCTCAGTGGTTGCCACTGTATACGGCGGCTCTGTGGTCAGCAGAGTACGGCGGCTCTGTGGTCAGCAGAGGACGGCGGCTCTGTGGTCAGCGCAGGAAGGAGGCAGAGTGGTCAGCGCAGGAAGGAGGCAGAGTGG
The DNA here is from genome assembly GCA_033576535.1 of Allobates femoralis. Taxonomy (NCBI): domain Eukaryota; kingdom Metazoa; phylum Chordata; class Amphibia; order Anura; family Aromobatidae; genus Allobates; species Allobates femoralis. The sequence continues at coordinate 319,880,586 of JARQOC010000005.1, forward strand.
TAAGCGCAGGAAGGAGGCAGAGTGGTGAGCGTAGGACGGCGGCTCTGTGGTCAGCAGAGGACGGCGGCTCTGTGGTCAGCAGAGGACGGGGGCTCTGTGGTCAGCAGAGGACGGGGGCTCTGTGGTCAGCAGAGGACGGGGGCTCTGTGGTCAGCAGAGGATGGCGGGTCTGTGGTCAGCGAAGGAAGGAGGCTCTGTGGTCGAGTGGTCAGCGCAGGAAGGAGGCTCTGTGGTCAGCAGAGGACGGCAGCTCTGTGGTCAGCGCAGGCTAGGTGGGCGGAGCCAAGGCGGGAGTCCCGCGAGGTGGGCTGAGCCAAGGCGGGAGTCTCGCGAGGTGGGCGGAGCCAATGCGGGAGTATCGCAAGGTGGGCGGAGCCAATGCGGGAGTATTGCGAGGTGGGCGGAGCCAAGGCGGGAGTCCCGCGGGGTGGGCGGAGCCATGGCGGGAGCCCCGCGATGTGGGCGGAGCCATGGCGGGAGCCCCCGCGATGTGGGCGGAGCCATGGCGGGATCGGTGCAGCGGGATGGCGGCGGGGTAAGTATACTGGAGTGTGTGTGTGTGTGTGTGTGTGGGTGTGTGTTTGTGTGGGTGTGTGAGTGTGTGTGTGTGATGTGGTTGGGATGGTGTGGGTGTGTTTGGGAGGACTGTAGTGAGAGGCTGTGTGTGTGTGTTTGATGAGACAGTAGTGAGGGGCGAGCGGAACGTTGAAACGCCGGTGCCTGTAGCTGCACGGAAAGTTCCGCGCGGCTACCCCGCACTGTGACGTCAGCAGCATGGTCGGAGGCCGTCACGGAAGTAACCCTTCGGGTTCTCCGGAAGTGGCCTTCGGCTTTTATATAATAGATTTAATTTAATGCCGGCTTCACACCACATTTTTTGTGATCCGGGTCGATCCGATGAGAACCGGATGGGCCCGGATCAAATTTGAGCCCATTAGTTTGCCTATGCGGCCGGATGGAGCTGGATGGCAGCTATCTGCCATCCGGTTTCCATGTGTCCGGGTGAGTCCGGGAGGACTCAGATTTTTCACCGGACACAAAAATGCTGCATGCACGATTTTTGTGTCCGGGGAGAAAAATCTCCCCAAACCGGATCCTCCCGGATACGGGGCAATCTGGCACTCCCTAACATAGGAGCCTATGGGGCCGGATTTGCCCAATCCGGGAGGAACCGGGAACCGAATACCTGCGGCCGCACGCCGCTGTTATTTCAGGACCCCGGCTAGCTCCCAGCGAGCCACGGTCCTGAATCATCAGCAGCTTCAGCTGCATGCGGCTGCACACCGGACTGGAGGGCATATTAGCCCTCTGGTTCTGTGTGCTGATCTGGTCCGGGGCTGTCCGGTCCATAGCGGACAGCCCCGGATCGGATCTAAACGTGGTGTGAAGCCGGCCTTATGTATAATCACCAATAATATGTGTCACAGACTTCCAGCGCTTATGTCGCTATCATACAATGCATCGCAGCACCATTGTGGGATAGCGACACAGGTGACAGAAGTTTGTGACACAAACGCACCACCACCTGATGGTAGCCGCGGCTAATCACCCGCCGCACGGAGGTCAGCAGTGACGCAGCCATGAGATGAGCGGCATAAGCGGAAGTGCTCCAACCACTATATTGGAACACCCAAGTTCTGATATGGCGGCCCAGATTGAAATCCGCCGCCAAAGGGTGCAACACGCCAACAGCGCTGATTGGTCGCCGGCAACCAATCAGTGCTCTTGGCGAGTGATTTAAATCATGCATTGCTGATTGGTCACCGCGGATTGCGGTGATCAATCAGCAAAGCGGAGCTGAACAAAAGTGCACCACCAATCAGCGATGCGTGCTTTCGTTAAGCGCCGCATGGTGAGCGGCGACCAATCAGAGAAGCGATTCGCGCCTTGGCAGAAGATTTTAATCCCGCGCCACTCAGCCAATCAGCAGTGCAGGATTCAAATCTCCAGCCAAGACGCGCGTCGCTTTGATGATTAGTCGCTGCCAACCACAGTGACCAATCAGCGCTCTTGGCGCGTGATTTAAATGGTTGCACTGTGTTTAGGTGGCTCAGTGGTTAGCACTGTATGGTGGCTCAGTGGTTGGAACTTTGCGGTGGCTCAGTGGTTAGCACTGTATGGTGGCTTAGTGGTTTGCACTGTATGGTGGCTCAGTGGTTAGCACTGTATGGTGGCTCAGTGGTTAGCATGGAATGGAGGCTCAGTGGTTAGCACTGTATGGTGGCTCAGTGGTTAGCACTGAATGGTGGCTCAGTGGTTAGCTTTGTATGGTGCTCAGTGGTTAGCACTGTATATGGTGGTTCAGTGTTTAGCTGGATCAGTGGCTAGCACGGAATGGTGGCTCAGTGGTTAGCACTGTATGGTGGCTCAGTGGTTAGCACAGTACAGTGGTCAGTGGTTAGCACTGTACCGTGGCTCAGTGGGTAGCACTGTATACGGTGGCTCAGTGTTTAGATGGCTCAGTGGTTAGCACAGAATGGTGGTTCAGTGATTAGCACTGTATGGTGGCTCAGTGGTTAGCACTGTACGGTGGCTCAGTGGTTAGCATTGTATGGTGGCTCAGTGGTTAGCACTGTATGGTGGCTCAGTGGTCAGCACTGTATGGTTGCTCAGTGGTTAGTACGGTATGGTGGCTCAGTGGTTAGCACTGTATGGTGGCTCATTGGTTAGCACTGTATGGTGGCTCAGTGGTTAACACAGTATGGTGGCTCAGTGGTTAGCACTGTATGGTGGCTCAGTGGTTAGCACTGTATGGTGGTTCAATTTTTAGCACTGTACAGTGGTTAGCATTGTATGGTGGCTCTGTGGTTAGCACTGTATGGTCGTTCAGTGGTTAGCACTGTATGGTGTTTCAGTGGATAGCACTGTATGGTGGCTCAGTGGTTAGTACTGTATGGTGGTTCTGTGGTTAGCACTGTATGGTTTCTCAGTGCTTAGCACTGTATGGTGGTTCAGTGGTTAGCATTGTATGGTGGCTCAGTGGTTAGCACTGTGTGGTGGCTCAGTGATTTGAGGCAGGCACAAGGGAGCCAAAAGGCACAGAGGAGGCAGGGGCACAGGGAAGGGAGAAGGCACAGGGGATGCAGAAGCCACAAGGGTAGCAGAGTCATAGGGAGAGACAGCGCATACAGGGAGAGACAGCGCACACAGGGGCTAAGAGCACACAGAGTGGAGAGAAAGGCACGAGTAAGACAGAGCGCACAGGGGAAGAGACAGTGTGGCACCCCACTAAGAGTGCATCACAAAAGGGTACTACACCCCTGACTGAAGGTGCCGTATTCTTGGTTTTAGTAATGAGTGGAATAAGTCTGAAGCTCCAGCACCACATGCAACACTTAGGGTACCTTTACACGCCGCGACGGCAGGCTGGATACATCGCGCTACTTCGCGTGCACGAGCACGCTCAAACGGCTACAAACGGTCAACGCACCCTCTTTACACGCCGCGACAAGGTGCGCTACGCCACGCTACATCTATAGCTGGCTACATCGCCGGGTGTCTCAAGTAGCCAGCTGTAGCGTAGCGTACCATGTTTACACACCGCTCCAACAAGCTACTATGGGCGGACCCGGTGCAGCAGGGACAGCACATAGGCGTGCAACAATCTTGGATTACGAGCCGTCCGTACGATGATAGGACAGCGCAATATCATCAGGATTGGCCAGGCATCGCAGGAGGCTGATTAATACTTGACGCTCGAGTAATTGTGTAGTGTGACTGGTCAGCTCCTTAAATATCCCGCCCTATGCTGCGACTACCAATCATAAAGCAGGAGCGACCTCCAATGATCGCAGATGGGGCGCGGTAACATGGCGACTGTGTCACGCCTTAGATACATGGCAGCCACATCGCCGGGTGTCCAGAGTTGCCTTCCGTTGCTTCTTTACACGCCGATACAGCTCGCTACAATCGGCGATGTTGCCTTAAGTTTATGAGCAGAGCCCATAAACAGATGTATCTGTCGCCGGCTGTAGCGTCGCCTCTTCAGACGCCGCTACTACAGGCGATATGGACGCTACAAGCTACAATTGTAGCTTGTAGCGCGATGTATCCAGCCTGCCGTCGCGGCGTGTAAAGGTACCCTTAGTGTTAGAGGACCAATTAGACACCCGTTACTAGGGTAACCGTTCCTTTTGAGTGAAGAGGCTAGGTTATAAAGCAGTGGGAAAGCGGCAAGGAGTTAGTTGAGAAGAGGAGGAGAAGAGTACTGTCAGAAGAGAACTGCACAGAGACGTGCAGCACAGAGAAGCAAAGTGAAAGCAGCAGATGTAGCAGAATAGGAGAGCTACAAAGAAACAGAGAGAAGCTAATGGGGAGGGCACCTCAACCTGGTGACCCAGAAGAGAAAGGGGCCAAAAATAGAACGGGTAACTGAATGCCCTAGCCCAGTCCAAACCCGGAGTACTAGCTCCGAAGTGGTCCAGCTGGCTAAAACCCTGAACCACAAACCTGGAGTGGTCGATGTCTTTATAGGAGCATGACCCACCAGCCCTAAGACCATCACAGTCTACACCCGGAGCACCCACAATTGAGAGCCAGGGACCGCGGAGTGAAAGATGGCGGAAACCCAAGAGAGAGCCCCGAGTGCTACCACATGGGTGTAGCAAGGGCAGCAGAGCAAGGGTCAGAGCGTGATAGTGAAGGAAAACCAGTGGAGCTTCAGAGGGACACTGCTCATTGCCAGAACCACCCGGTCCACTACTTTGAAACAAGAATTACATTACCTTGTATGCCTGCAGAATATCGGAGTAAATACCCGTTCAGAGCGAGCAACGTGTCAGTGTTTTCTTCCTTGAACTGTTATTTACCTGCCTTGCTCCACAGTGACTGTGCCGCCGTACTTCACCATCTATTCCTATTTCCCATACCCCGGGGATCCTGCTCCTCCTGTAGGGAGCCACTCCATCTTGCTGCCGCCCATCACCCCGGAGGTTCCAGCAGCACCGGTGCCATCACCGGGACCTACAGGTGGCATCACAAACAAACTTTATTCTTTTATTTTTCTCTTATTTCCCCTTTTTCATTGACCACCAGGGCCACAGCCTCAGGCACCGCCACCCGTGATCTCCAGACGGCGCCTGAGATCTGAGTCCCCTGGCCTGGGTGAGTCAACAGTAAAGACAGGAGAGAACTCAAGGGTACACAGGCACAAAAACTGCCCTCCCGATGCAATAGCATGATGCCTATTTCTAGTGTATATATATGTATTAATATACATTTCGTAACCCAAATAAAAGTAAACCAATTGTGTTAAAATAATAAAAATTAAATACTTACCTTCCGCCGGGTGTTCGTGGAGCCGGAAGCCGAGCCAAGCACATGTATGGAGCTGCCAGGACCTTTCGTGATGTAATGGGCGCTGTTTGGCCGCTTGTGGTCATGTGAAGTGTGCGTGATTTGACATCACATGACCGCGAGGGGCCAATCAGTGCCCATGGCGTCACGGAAGATCCTGGCAGCTCCATACGTGTGCTTGGCTCTGTTCCAGATAGCCCGACCAGGCCGTCGGAAGGGTAAGTATTAATTGATTATTATTTTTAACCTCTGCCTTAGTTTTATTAATATTTTGCAGTGTTTATTAATACACTGCGGAATCAAACAGGGGCGGTCACATATGTCACAGAAGGGAGGAGGAACAGGAATCTTCCTCCTCCCTGTAACATCACTTCTCCACTGTGCGTAAAAAAACGCGGTCTGTGAATACAGCACTTTTTTTACGCCGTTTTTTTGAACAGCTGCAAAACGCGGCAAAAGCGGCGGTGCAAAAAAGCGCCAAAAAAGCGCTAAGTGTGAACATAGCCTTAATCCAGCACTATAATTTCCAGTACTCCCCCTACCCCAAGTGTTTCTATTGTGTCACCTGGCTACATTCACCATCACAGTGCATTACATCAGTTTTAAACTGTCTTTATTGTAGACTGTCTTGATCTCTTTCATAAATGTAGTATCACAACTCCCAGCGATTCAACTTATCATACCCATTATATATATATATATATATATATATATATATATATATATATATATACATACATACACAGGGGTTGGACAAAATAATGGAAACACCTGGAAAAAATCAACAAAAGTAAGTTTAATATGGTGTAGGTCCACCTTTTGCGGCGATTACAGCCTCAATTCTCCGAGGTATGGATTCATACAAGGTGATATCATTGGCCTGGCGGATCTTCACGAAATAGCACCCCAGGTCATCACAGAACCTCCGCCATGTTTTACAGTTTGGAGAAGGAAGTCTGGATGGAATGCTTCTTTTGGCTGCCTCCAAATGTACACTCGGCCAGAGGTCGGAAAGTGGGGCAAACGATGATTCGTCTGAGAATATCACGTTTCCACTGCTCGAGGGACCAATTCTGGAGGTTTCTGCACCACTCTAAATGCTTGGAAACATTTGTCATTGAGAGCAGCAGTTTTCTAATTGCAGCTCTTCCGTGGAATCCAGATTTGTGCAGCTCCCGACGAACAGTTTTCGTGGAAACTGGGTTCTGTAGGTGTTCATTGAGCTCAGCAGTGATTTTTGGAGCTGTGGTCTTGCAATCCTCTCTCACAATTCGCTTTAGAGTCCAACGGTCTCTCTCAGTCAACTTCGACTTTCGGCCGGACCTGTGCTTTGCTGCGGACATTTTACCTTCTCTTTCAAACACAGTCATTACTTTGGAGACAATACCTCTTGATACACCAAGCATTCGGTTACTTTCTGTTACACTAGCGCCTGCCATGCGAGCACCAACAATTTGGCCTTTGTGAAAATCTGAAAGGTCTGCCATTGGTATCAGGTTCTCATCAATGTTCTTAGGCCGGCTTCAGACTGCGTGTCTGATCCGATCCGTAGCTGTCCGCTTGAGGCAGACAGCCGTGGACCGAATCAGCACACAGGACTGGGGGCTATTATGCCCTCCGATCCTGTGTGCAGCCGCACGCAGTTCCTGCTGCTAATAGGTGAGGACCTGTCAGCTGGTTCAGCTGCGTGCGGCTGCACACAGGATCGGAGGGCATAATAGCCCCCTGTCCTGTGTGCTGATCCGGTCCGCGGCTGTCTGCCTCAAGCGGACAGCTACGGAACGGATCAGACACGCAGTCTGAAGCCGGCCTTACAATTCGGCAAAACAAATAGTTAATTTACATACACATATCACTTAACACAAATAATCAATTACAAAACATTAACATATGTCACGGTTTGCATGTTTATAACATGTTTGAAGTTTATGATGCCAAAACGTTAGGTGTTTCCATTATTTTGTCCAACCCCTGTATATATATATATATATATACACTATAAGATGTTGGCCGGGTAGCATGTGGAATGAAATGGAAAAGTCATCCAGGGGATTGTGGATAAGTCCAGAGTGGCAAGAGTTAGAGTTGCATTGCTGGAGTTAAGGAAAGTATTGGAAACTAGATGGTGGCCCGATTCTAACGCATTGGGTATGCTAGAATATAGAAATAGAGATTGCATGGGGAAGGCGGTGAGGGCTGAATTGGGAGGAACTTTGAAGAAGGAGTGGCGGGGAAAGGACGGCGTGGCAGGGGGGAGGACAGAACAGCAGGGGGGAGGAGGATGGAGGACAGAGGAGGTAGTGGCGGGGTGTGGAGAGATGTAGCAGCACAGGCAGGGGGAGGAAGGAGTGGCAGGGGAAGGATGGAGCACAGAGCAGCAGGGGGGAGGAGGACGGAGGACGAAGCGGCGGGGTGGGGGAGGACGGAGCAGCACAGGCAGGGCGAGGATGGAGGATGGAGTGGCGGAGGGGAGGAGGACAAAGGAAGGAGGAGGAAGCGGTGGAGGAGGATGGAACGGCACAGGCAGGGGGAGGACGGAGCACAGAGCGGTGGGAAGAGGACGATGGAGGACAAAGTGGCGGGGTGAGGGAGGATGGAGCACTGTACGGCAGCTCAGTGGTTAGCAGAGTATACAGGGGCTCAGTGGTTAGCAGAGTATACGGTGGCTCAGTGGTTAGCACTGCGCTGTGGCTCAGTGGTTAGCACTGCGCGGTGGCTCAATGGTTAGCACTGCGCGGTGGCTCAGTGGTTAGCACTGCGCGGTGGCTCAGTGGTTAGCACTGCGCGGAGGCTCAGTGGTTAGCAATGCGCGGTGGCTCAGTGGTTAGTACTGCACGGTGGCTCAGTGGTTAGCACTGCGCAGTTGCTCAGTGGTTAGCACTGCGCGGTGGCTCAGTGGTTAGCACTGCGCAGTGGCTCAGTGGTTAGCACTGCTCGGTGGCTCAGTGCTTAGCACTGCGTGGTGGCTCAGTGTTTAGCACTGCGCAGTGGCTCAGTGGTTAGCAGTGAGTGCGGCGGGCAGAGTGGTCAGCGCAGTGTGGCGGGCAGAGTGGTCAGTGCAGTGTGGCGGTCAGAGTGGTCAGCGCAGTGCGGAGGGCAGAATGGTCAGCTCAGTGCGGCGGGCAGAGTGGTCAATGCAGTGCGGCGGGCAGAGTGGTCAGCGCAGTGCGGCAGGCAGAGTGGTCAGCGCAGTGCAGCAGGCAGAGTGGTCAGTGCAGTGCAGCGGGCAAAGTGGTCATAGCAGTGCGGTGGGCAGAGTAGTTAGCGCAGTGCGGCGAGCAGAATTGTCAGTGCAGTGCAGAGGGAAGAGTGGTCAGCGCAGTCCGGCGGACAGAGTGGTCAGCGCAGTCCGGCAGGCAGAGTGATCAGCGCAGTCTGGCAGGCAGAGTGGTCAGCACAGTGCGGTGGGCAGAGTGGTCAGCGGTGTGAAGAATGCGCAGTGCTGTGGGCAGAGTGGTCAGCGCAGTGCGGTGGGCAGAGTCATCAATGCAGTGCGGTGGGCAGAGTGGTCAGCGTAGTGCGGCGGGTAAAGTGGTTAGCGCAGTGTAGAGGGCAGAGTGGTTAGCGCAGTATGGCGGGCAGAGTGGTCAGTGCAGTGCGGTGGGCAGAGTGGTCAGCGGTGAGCAGAATGGTCAGTGCAGTGCGGTGGGCAGAGTGGTCAGTGGTGGATAGAGTGGTCAGCGCAGTGCGGTGGGCAGAGTGGTCAGCGCAGTGCGGTGGGCAGCGGTGGGCAGAGTGGTCAGTGCAGTGCGGTGGGCAGAGTGGTCAGCGCAGTGCGGTGGGCAGAATGGTCAGTGGTGGGCAGAGTGGTCAGCGCAGTGCAGTGGGCAGAGTGGTCAGCGGTGGGCAGAGTGGTCAGTGCAGTGCGGTGGGCAGAGTGGTCAGCGGTGAGCAGAATGGTCAGCGCAGTGCGGTGGGCAGAGTGGTCAGCGGTGGGTAGAGTGGGCAGCACAGTGCGGTGGGGAGAGTGGGCAGCGGTGGGCAGAGTGGTCAGTGCAGTGCGGTGGGCAGAGTGGTCAGCGCAGTGCGGTGGGCAGAATGGTCAGTGGTGGGCAGAGTGGTCAGCGCAGTGCTGTGGGCAGAGTGGTCAGCGGTGGGCAGAGTGGTCAGCGCAGTGCGGTGGGCAGAATGGTCAGTGGTGGGCAGAGTGGTCAGCGCAGTGCAGTGGGCAGAGTGGTCAGCGGTGGGCAGAGTGGTCAGCGCAGTGCAGTGAGCAGAGTGGTCAGCGCAGTGCAGTGGGCAGAGTGGTTAGCGCTCTGCGGTGGGCAGAGTGGTCAACGGTGGGCAGAGTGGTTAGCGCAGTGCGGTGGGCAGAGTGGTCAGCGCAGTGCGGTGGGCAGAGTGGTCAGCACAGTGCGGTGAGCAGAGTGGTCAGCGCAGTGCAGTGGGCAGAGTGGTCAGCGCTGTGCGGTGGGCAGAGTGGTCAACGGTGGGCAGAGTGGTTAGCGGTGAGCAGAGTGGTCAGCAATGGGCAGAGTGGGCAGCGCAGTGTGGTGGGCAGAGTGGTCAGCGCAGTGCAGTGGGCAGAGTGGTCAGCGCAGTGCGGTGGGCAGAGTGGTCAGCGCAGTGCAGTGGGCAGAGTGGTCAGCGGTGGACAAAGTGGTCAGCGGTGGGCAGAATGGTCAGCGCAGTGGGCAGTGGTCAGCGCAATGCAGTGGGCAGAGTGGTCAGCACAGTGCGGTGGGCAGAGTGGTCAGCGCAGTGCGGTGAGCAGAGTGGTTAGCGGTGGGCAGAGTGGTCAGCGCAGTGCGGTGAGCAGAGTGGTCAGCGGTGGGCAGAGTGGTCAGCGCATTGCGGTGGGCAGAGTGGTCAGCGCAGGGCGGTGGGGAGAGTGGGCAGTGGTGGGCAGAGTGGTCAGCGCAGTGCGGTGGGAGAGTGGGCAGCGGTGGGCAGAGTGGTCAGCGCAGTGCAGTGGGAGAATGGTCAGTGGTGGGCAGAGTGGTTAGCGCAGTGCAGTGGGCAGAGTGGTCAGCGGTGGGCAGAGTGATCAGCAGTGGGCAGAGTGGTCAGCGGTGGACAGAGTGGTCAGCGCAGTGCAGTGAGCAGAGTGGTCAGCGCAGTGCAGTGGGCAGAGTGGTCAGCGCTGTGCGGTGGGCAGAGTGGTCAATGGTGGGCAGAGTGGTTAGCGGTGGGCAGAGTGGTCAGCAGTGGGCAGAGTGGTCAGCGCAGTGCGGTGGGCAGAGTGGTCAGCACAGTGCGGTGGGCAGAGTGGTAAGCGCAGTGCGGTGGGCAGAGTTGTCAGCGGTGGACAAAGTGGTCAGCGCAGTGCAGTGAGCAGAGTGGTCAGCGCAGTGCAGTGGGCAGAGTGGTCAGCGCTGTGCGGTGGGCAGAGTGGTCAATGGTGGGCAGAGTGGTTAGCGGTGGGCAGAGTGGTCAGCAGTGGGCAGAGTGGTCAGCGCAGTGCGGTGGGCAGAGTGGTCAGCACAGTGCAGTGGGCAGAGTGGTCAGCACAGTGCAGTGGGCAGAGTGGTCAGTGCAGTGCAGTGGGCAGAGTGCTCAGCTCAGTGCGGTGGGCAGAGTGGTCAGTGCAGTGCGGTGGGCAGAGTGGTCAGCGCAGTGCGGTGGTCAGAGTGGTCAGCGGTGGGCAGAGTGGTGAGCGCAGTGCAGTGGGCAGAGTGGGCTGCGATGGGCAAAGTGGTCAGCGGTGGGCAGAGTGGTCAGTGCAGTGCGGTGGGCAGAGTGATCAGTGCAGTGCAGCAACCAGAGTGGTCAGCGCAGTGCGGCGGACAGAGTGGTCAGCGCAGTGCGGTGGGCAGAGTGGGCAGCGCATTGCGGTGGGGAGAATTGTCAGCGCAGTGCAGAGGGAAGAGTGGTCAGCGCAGTCCTGCGGGCAGAGTGGTCAGCACAGTCCGGCGGGCAGAGTGATCAGCGCAGTCCGGCAGGCAGAGTGGTCAGCACAGTGTGGAGGGCACAGCGGTCAGTGCAGTGCGGAGGGCAGAGTGGTCAGCGCAGTCCGGCGGGCAGAGTGGTCAGCGCAGTCCGGCGGGCAGAGTGGTCAGCGCAGTGCGGCAGGCAGAGTTGTCAGCGCAGTGCAGCGGGCAGAGTGGTCAGCGCAGTGCGGCGGGCAGAGTGGTCAGCGCAGTGCAGTGGGCAGAGTGGTCAGCGCACTGCGGTGAGCAGAGTGGTCAGCGGTGGGCAAAGTGGTCAGCGGTGGGCAGAATGGTCAGCGCAGTGGGCAGCGCAATGCGGTGGGCAGAGTGGTCAGCACAGTGCAGTGGGCAGAGTGGTCAGCGGTGGGCAGAATTGTCAGTGCAGTGCTGTGGGCAGAGTGGTCAGTGCAGTGCAGTGGGGAGAGTGGTCAGCGCAATGCAGTGGGCAGAGTGGTCAGCGCAGTGCAGTGGGCAGAGTGGTCAGTGCAGTGCGGTGGGCAGAGTGGTCAGCGCAGTGCGGTGGGCAGAGTGGTCAGCAGTGGGCAGAGTGGTCAGCGGTGGGCAGAGTGTTCAGTGCAGTGGGCAGAGTGGGCTGCGGTGGGTAGAGTGGTCAGCGGTGGGCAGAGTGGTCAGTGCAGTGCGGTGGGCAGAGTGGTCAGCGCAGTGCAGCGGGCAGAGTGGTCAATGCAGTGCGGCGGGCAGAGTGGTCAGCGCAGTGCGGCAGGCAGAATGGTCAGTGCAGTGGGCAGACTGGTCATCGCAGTGCGGTGGGAAGAGTGGTTAGCGCAGTGCGGCGGGCAGAATTGTCAGCGCAGTGCGGCGGGCAGAGTGGTTAGCGCAGTGTGGCGGGTAGAGTGGTCAGCACAGTGCGGAGGGCAGAGTGGTTAGCGCAGTGCGGCGGGCAGAGTGGTCAGTGCAGTACGGTGGGCAGAGTGGTCAGTGCAGTGTGGTGGGCAGAGTGATCAGCGGTGAGCAGAATGGTCAGCGCAGTGCGGTGGGCGGAGTGGTCAGCGGTGGGTAGAGTGGTCAGCGCAGTGCGGTGGGCAGAGTGGTCCGCGCAGTGCGGTGGGGAGGGTGGGCAGAGTGATCAGTGCAGTGCGGTGGGCAGAGTGGTCAGCGCAGTGCAGTTGGCAGAATGGTCAGTGGTGGGCAGAGTGGTCAGCAGTGGGCAGAGTGGTCAGTGGTGGGCAGAGTGGTCAGCACGGTGCGGTGAGCAGAGTGGCCAGCACAGTGCAGTGGGCAGAGTGGTCAGTGCTGTGCGGTGAGCAGAGTGGTCAGCGGTGGGAAGAGTGGTTAGCAGTGGGCAGAGTGGGCAGCGCAGTGAAGTGGGCAGAGTGGTCAGCGCAGTGCGGTGGGTAGAATGGTCAGCGCAGTGTGGTGGGCAGAGTGGTCAGCGCAGTGCGGTGGGCAGAGTGGTCAGCAGTGGGCAACGTGGTCAGCGGTGGGCAGAATGGTCAGCGCAGTGGTCAGCGCAATGCGGTGGGCAGAGTGGTCAGCACAGTGCGGTGGGCAAAGTGGTCAGTGCAGTGCGGTGGGAAGAATGGTCAACACAGTGCGGTGGGCAGAGTGGTCAGCGGTGGGCAGAATGGTCAGCGCAGTGCTGTGGGCAGAGTCGTCAGTGCAGTGCAGTGGGCAGAGTGGTCAGCGCAGTGCGGTGAGCAGAGTGGTCAGTGGTGGGCAGAGTGGTCAGCGCAGTGCAGTGTGCAGAGTGGGCTGCGGTGGGCAGAGTGGTCAGCGGTGGGCAGAGTGGTCAGTGCAGTGCGGTGGGCAGAGTGGTCAGCGCAGTGCGGTGGGCAGAGTGGTCAGCGCAGTGCAGCGGGCAGAGTGGTCAGCGCAATGCGGTGGGCAGAGTGGTCGCGCAGTGCGGCGGGCAGAGTGGTCAGCGCAGTGTGGCGGGCAGAGTGGTCAGCGCAGTGCAGCGAGCAGAGTGGTCAGCGCAGTGCGGCGGGCAGAGTGGTCAGCGCAGTGCGGCGGGCAGAGTAGTCAGTGCATAACGGTGGGCAGAATGGTCAGTGCAGTGTGGCGGGCAGAGTGGTCAGCGCAGTGCAGCGGGCAGAGAGGTCAGCGCAGTGCAGCGGGCAGAGAGGTCAGCGCAGTGAGGCGTGCAGAGTGGTCAGCGCAGTGCAGCGGGCAGAGTTCTCAGCGCAGTGCGGCAGTCAGTGGTCAGCGAGACTAGACACACACACACAACACACACACACCTCCATACACACACACACCTCCATGCACTGTTCGCTATACTTACCTCCTTCGTTCCGCCGACATGTCGCCGCCCCCGGACTACTGGATCCAATATGGCGTACGTGAAGTCTCGCGAGACTTCCCGGATGCCATATTGGATCCAGTAGTCCGGGGGTGGCGACATGTCGGCGGAACGGAGGAGGTAAGTATAGCCAACAGTGCATGGAGGTGTGTGTGTGTGTATGTGTATGGAGGTGTGTGTGTGTGTGTGGAGGTGTGTGTGTGTATGTGTATGTTTGCGGGCGGCCATATTAGAACACCCACAGTGGGTGTAAAGGCTACTTCAGCCAGGATGTGACGTACCATACCGTTACATCCTGACGGAAGTAGTCTTAGGGTTTTATTATAATAGATGTATGGTTTCTACTAGAATACCGCTGTTCATACCTGGAAGAAGTAAAACAGTTAAGACTTGAAAATCTTCAAATCAAAGAATAACGTTTTAAAGTTAGTGTTGGTTTCCATCCATCATTAAGCGAGGACCCAGTGAAAGAGAAGTGTTGTGCACGTTATGAATGTAGTACCTCGTCTGTCCAGGAAAGTGGGCCCTTCAGTGGAAGCGGCCAAGGCTATAGTTGACCCAATTATACATGAGGCTACAGTATAAAATTCTGAGATGTCCACGACTTCTGAAATTGAGTCCAAAAGAAAGGGTGAATTGAGTGACTAGTCTCTAGCTGCTGAGCATGACAGAGAATGTAGCCAACAGAGATACAGCCAAAGACGCCCTGGAAGAAGAGGCCGTAGTATATCTGGAAAATGATATGGAGGATCTAGAAATGGTAGGTATTCTGTCAACACCATGCTGAAGGACCCACATTGTTGCCCCTATAGTGTAATAGATAACCAAGAGTCAGACCAAGACAGTACATTTGACTACAAATTAATCTCACTACCACATTAACAGTTGGAGGTGGTCACAGAGGGAGAGGTCTGACAAAGATGCTTATGCAATAGACAAGGTGAGGGCCCTATGCTATCGCATCAGGAAGGTGGTGATGTGACGGTGGAGGTGGACTCTGTGGTGCTGGGTGCAGTGGCTGTCTCTCCCTGTCTCCAAAACAGTCTTTTTAAGGATTAATTTAGTTCTCTAATGGCAGTAAGGGGTTAGCTCCAATTAGTATACACCAAAACTCTGTATACATGTTAGCGCTTGTGTCTGACCGTTCCAGCTGCTGGGATTAAACCGCTCTAATCTGTAATCTCAGTGTGCAGCTAAAAACCAACTCTTGTCTACATTCATTTACCATCTTAGTGAGGCAGGAGTGGCTTGTAGCTCCAAGTAGTATACGCCAAAACACTGTATATGCGTCAGCATTTGTGTCTGACCGTTCCAGCTGCCGGGATTAAACCGCTCTAATCTGTAATCTCAGTGTGCAGCTAAAAACCAACTCTTGTCTGCATTCATTTACCATCTTAGTGCGGCAGGAGTGGCTTGTAGCTCCAAGTAGCATACGCCAAAACACTGTATACGCGTCAGCATTTGTGTCTGACCATTCCAGCTGCTGGGATTAAACCGCTCTAATCTGTAATCTCAGTGTGCAGCTAAAAACCAACTCTTGTCTGCATTCATTTACCATCTTAGTGCGGCAGGAGTGGCTTGTAGCTCCGAGTAGTATACGCCACAACACTGTATACGCGTCAATATTTGTGTCTGACCGTTCCATCTGATGGGATTAAACCGCTCTAATCTTTAATCTCAGTGTGCAACTAAAAACCATCTTTTGGATGCGTTCATTTAGCTGTATACAGGCAGCACAACATTGAAAATGTGCAAGGCCGGTGGCAAGGGACAAGGAACTGGACGTGATGGTGGTGCAGGCAGAGGCCGAGGCCGTGTGCAAGCTCGAATTGCGCCACGACAAACGCCCACATCATCTCGCTCGACCTTCCTGTCCCAATTTCTAGGGGACCGCAGCAATACACAACTATTAAACCAAAACCAGTGTCAACAGGTTCTTAGTTGGATAGCGGATAATGCTTCCAGTCAGTTTGGCACCACCACAAATACCCTGTCTTCCACACGGTCAAGTGTCAGTAGCCGTGAGACTGGACCGCACATTCCACACCCTGATCCTCCTTCCTCCCACCATGCCGAGTGCCCAGACTCGGACATAACGGATCCCACACTTGGACACTCTGAAGAGCTGTTCACTTATCCATTCGTAGATTCTGGCCTCTCGCCAGCTCCAGTTGAAGTGGGTCATGAGGAGATCGTATGTACCGATGTACAAATATTTGCGCAGCCACGGTCTCACGAAGGCAGTGGTCAGAATGTGTTTCAACAAGAGGTGGACGATGATGAGACACAATTGCCAGAAAGTCAGGAGGAGGACCAGGGTGTGGAAGTGGAAGACGACATGGTGGATGATCCAATAACTGACCCAACCAGGCAGGAGGACATGCAGAGCGAGGACAGCAGTGCACAGGGGAGTTAGGCATAGCATCACAACAGGCCAGAAGAAGCAGGATGGTGGCTGCAGGCAGAAGGCAGGCAACCGTTCCCCGGAACAACAACATGACAGAAGTTGCCAGTACAACTGTTAGGTCTTCCCGAGTCTGGCTGTTTTTTAAGGTGTCTGCAGATAATTCCAAAAAGGCCATTTGCAACACCTGCCATACCAGCATCAGCAGGGGTAGCAAAACTAGCAGCCTGACCACCACCAGCATGATCAGGCACATGTCAGCAAAGCACCCGACTTTGTGGGATGTACACCAGAGTCCAGGAGCAGTGTCTGCAGGTGACACCGCTGCGTCTTCCACTGTTGTGCATGCAAGACAATCCCCTGTCCATGCTGCATGCGAAGATGCCTCCTGTCCTTCACCTGTAGTTGCACAAGCAGAAAGAGCACCATAATCAACCACGTCCTTGTCCCAGCGCAGTGTTCAGTTATCCATACACCAATCTTTGGAAAACAGGCGCAAATACACTGCCAACGCCCCACATGCCACAGTTCTAAATGCACACATTTCGCGACTGCTTGCGCTAGAAATGTTGCTTTTTAGGCTAGTGGAGACGGAAGCATTCCGCAACCTGATGGCGGCGGCTGTCCCGCATTACTCGGTCCCCTGCCGCCACTATTTATCCCGGTGTGCCGTCCCCGCATTACATAAGCACGTGTCACAAAACATCATACGTGCCCTTAACAACGCAGTTTCAGGCAAAATCCACCTAACCACGGACACGTGGACAAGTGCTTGTGGGCAGGGCCGATACATCTCACTGACAGCACACTGGGGTTAATATTCTGGAAGCCGGGACCCAGTCTGAGCTTGGGACAGAACACGTCCTTCCGACACCAAGGATTGCAGGCCCTAACTCAGTCAGGGTTTTGCCCACAGCGTACAGCTTCGGAACATCATGCTCCTCAGCCTCCTCCTCCTCCACTTCACCCTCCACACCAGTCCCAAGCTGGAAGCACTGCAGCACTGCCTCGGATAAGCGGCAACAGTATGTGCTGAAGCTAATATGCGTTGGTGACAAACCCCACAAGGCTGAAGAGTTGTGGACAGCTCTGAAACAGCGGGCAGATCACTGGCTCACACCGCTGAACCTCCAGCAAGGCATGGTCGTGGGTGACAATGGCCGGAACCTGGTGGCGGCTCTGAGGCGACGAGAGCTGACACATGTTCCATGCGTGGCCCATGTGCTCAACCTCGTGGTTCAGCGGTTTCTTAAATCCTACCCGGAGCGGTCGGATCTGCTCGTCAAAGTACGCCGCCTGTGTGCCCATTTTAGAAAGTCACCTACTGCTTCCGCCGTCCTTGCCGGCTTTCAGCGGCGTTTGCAGCTTCCGACTCACAGACTGGTGTGTGATGTCCCCACGCGTTGGAATTCCACACTGCACATGTTGGTCAGGAATTGTGAGCAGAAGAGGGCAGTTGTTGAGTACCAGCATCAACTAGGCTGTCGGTATACGGTTCAAACTCCACACATAAGACCTCAGGAGTGGACATGGATGTCCGACATATGTACCGTCCTCCAAAACTTTGAGGACTCCACCAAGAAGGTGAGCGGCGATGACGCCATCATTAGCTTCTCTGTCTTTTAAAACGCTCTCTGCTCAAAATCAAAGATAATGCATTGCAGGCAGAGCATGATGAGTTGGAGCAAGAAACCTTACTGGGTGATTACACACAGTCCAGCCTCATCTCATCCCAACATGCGTTGGAGGACTATGACCAGGAGGAGGATGAAGAAATAGAGCTACTTTCATGCGGAATTGACGGTAATACATGCACAACCGTCATACCGTCGGTTCAGCGTGGATGGTCAGAGGACAGGGGAGAGGAGGAGGAGTATGAGGAGGAGGATGATGAGGCCAGCATGGCCAGTCATGCTGTTGGTGAGGACCCTGAAGTCTTGCCTGTTAACAGTCTGGCGCACATCGCTGACTTTATGTTACGCTGCCTGTTTCGTGACCCTCGCGTTATCAACATCTTGGGGGACACTCATTACTGGTTGGTGACACTTTTAGACCCATGCTACAAGTAGAACTTCATTTCTCTTATTCCCGAGAGAAGCACAAGTCCAATCCAGCAGAGTTCGAGGAACACTCTCAAAGATTCGGGACAGTTTTCTCAGCGCCTCCCGTAGCACAGGCCCTGAGGTGCTCCTAGATTTCTGTGCCTTATAATTATTGGGTATCCAAGTTGGACACGTGGCAGGAATTGTCTCTCTATGCCTTGGAAGTCCTGGCCTGCCCAGGCGCTAGCGTTTTGTCAGAGCGTGTTTTTAATGCCGCAGGTGGAATCATTACTGATAAACGCACCCGCCTGTCAACTGAAAATGCTGACACGCTGACTCTGATCAAGATGAACAAAGGTTGGATTGGGCCTGACTTCACCACACCACCACCAAATGATAGCGTAATTTTAATTTTGTGCCGGTAAATTGCCATGCACCTCCGCACACCCGCACATGGGTACACACTTCATGACTTTAGCTACTTGCTGTACTGCTCCTCCTTCTCCTCATCCACCACCATCATATGATCAGTGCGACTGTGGTTCATGATGCAACGAAAACATAATTTATTTACATCATATTTATGATGATGATGACCCTAACTGTTCAAAAGTTAGGCAGTAGTTTCATGTATACCCCCCAGGGGTAAATGTTTTAGTCCATGCTTACAGAGTGCCACACAATTTAAAAAAAAAATCTTTCATGTAATCCAAAAAACTAACATACATCAACTCTGTCTCACAAGTGGGTAATATTTTCTCCAGGAAAATCCATTTTGGTTTAATTTTGTAACGTTTTCTTGACAGTCCGTAAAAGTGGCGTAATACTCTGATAATATTGTTCACAGCAGTGACCTTGGAGTCTGAAATGCTTACTGGGGTCTTCCCCATGCTATTCCCATGTCATTTGAGCACTGTTCTGATACTTTTGTGACATTTTTAGGGTTTATCCATGCTGCCGGGGTCATGCCAGAAAAATACTCGGGTCTCCCATAGAATAACATTGGGCTCGGTGCTCGGGCCGAGTACACGAGTATCTTGGGATGCTCGGCCCGATTAACAAGCACCAGAGCATTTTAGTACTTGCTCATCTCTACTTGCCACCTTTAGAAAGACCGCATTGACCAGGGATCATCCCAACAGAACGCCCAAACTCCTTAACCATGGGTGGAACACTACTCAGACAACACAGGGTGAGGGAACCACACAATAGTTACATTTTATTGGATCCCCAACAGTCAAAAGCATATAACACATACTCAGCAAGAGACACAATGTAACAGGCAACAGAGTCTCACCCTTCCACTGACTCACCAGGTATCAGAATATTCATGCATTTAGGGCTTCCAGGGCCAACTACACCAATGCAGAGCAACCTGCTTTTTGGTGGGCACCCACCGAGAAAGGAATAGGAATAGTGGCAAGCTTAGGATTCTGACTGTGCACATCAAAGACTGTAGCCAGGTGACCGAACGGTCGCAACCTGGGAATCTTCCTCTGATATTCCAGCCTAAGCCTAGATGTCTAGGCTGAATTTATGCAAAATATAATCCAGTTTTGGTGCTCCTTTAGTCGGACTCGAAGCTCTTAGACTGAGGTCATGCAGAGTATGATGACACGATGCTATCCTGGCAGCCGAAACCAAAATTCCTAGGTTGAGGTTGTGGTCTTCCGATCAGATTGAAGCCATGTAGCATATATCTAACTGGTAAGTGAAGCAGTCCTTTTTACTCATCTTAGGGTATTTTGGTAGTCAAGGCTGTACTCTTATTGGTTGGCATTTCAATCCACATGCATAATTTCCCTTTGAGTAATGTACACAGAATGGTTCTGAGGTAAATTAAATTAAATTACATATCCAAAACATCAGACAGTGAAGGCTCCAAATAGTCTGGCAAGGAACAACAACAAAAGACCAATATGTCTGGCCAAAAAACATTAACCGATGAGCATTGAGAGAAGCTGTGTCATCACACGTCGCTTTCTGTGACCCTGGAATAAAGCAACCAGAAGTTTTTTTGCACCATCGAAGTCTGTGGCGTTGTCCTTTCCTATATGGGTATGTGTTTATAAACTTGATTGGACTCTCCGGGTTGGACTTGCGTCCAGGAGCGGGCTGGAGGAACAGGAGGCCCAGCTTTAACCCCCAGGTGTTGTGACCAACTTGCTTTATAGTGGTGACAGTATCATGACGAAGTTAGCAGTGACACCCATTAAGCATCACTTCTATGCACCACATGCTGATATGAGCTCCCTGCACATGGCAGTAATGTTCAATTGCTGCCGGCCTATCAGAGGCCACTTGCTGATACACCTGGTGTATGATAGGCAGGCGGACACGAAACATCACTACTGTGTGCTGCATGCTGATGTTATGATGCAGTGCATAGCAATGACATTTGATGGCAAAATGGTGGCTATTTTAATGCCCCTGTTATGCATTCAGCTTCTGATAGGCTCATGGGGTTTTAACAACTGCGGTTACTGGTGGGTTCCCTCTATTATATATGTAGCACAGGGGCCCACCAAGGATCCGGGATATTCCTGCTGTCCAGCAGGCCAGTCTGACCCTGCTTATTGGTATTTGACTTTGAGAAAGTTGCATTGATATAGTCATGTGAAGATTACATGCATTTTTAGCGTTTTTCTGATGTGATATTGCATGTGTGTTTTTGAACTCCAGATTTTCCGCGTCTAATTTAATTTGATAGGGAGCATAAAACTCAATGTAACTTAAAGAGAAGTCAACATTTTGAAGATTTCAAACATCCACTGCAGATTAGTTCATGATGAATAAAAAAGCAAGGTGGGCATTTCCAGAAATCGCAACCACTTTGCTGGAACTATAAGGCACTGTAAAACACTGAATTTTTTTTGTGCAGCAAAAATACTCAATGCCAAAGACTCATTGTGAGAACTTAACCTTAATGTTTTCTATGTAATATTTCAACCTAGTAGCTGTTACTATTCCCACACTTTATCTATTATCCTTAAAACAAAAGAAAATGAAATAAAGAAATATTAGAAGGAATATATGAATATCTTCCAAAGTATAAAATAACAAAAGGTCATAAAATATCACATTTTGATTAAATGCATAATACCGCTAAATTTCAGAATGAAAGGTCAGCCTTAAATTAGTACACTAGAGATTCTTTCATTCTCAATCTGCAAAATGTTTGTTTAGCATTAAAAGTTTTAAAACTCCTTTCAACTATGTTTGAACAAATAATTGCAATTCACCCTTTCACATTACCCGTATTGAACCTTGTCATTGCTAATCCTTTACCATCTCTATCTTTGTTTATGTTACTAAAGCTTCAATACACCAAATAGTGGCTTTAATTGAAAAGTGCCCAGTGCTGCATAACAAGTATTGATCAAATCAGGTGCCTTTATTGAAGCATGAATAATTGGGACTATGCTAGATTTGTTCCATTGCAGATGTACTCTTTTATAATCTTTTTTAATAAAAAGAGAGCTGCGATAAAGCAGAGCAGCAATTCAGAACAAAAGCAATTCCCAAAAATGTAATTTTCTAATCAGTGTCTTAAGTTAGAAAGTAAAATCATTTTAAAATAATATCCATATATATTATATATCTTGCTAAAGATTTAGACCACGGATCATGTTACTATTTGCAGACCACATAACTTTAACACTGGCAGAAAAGCAATGAAATATAAAAAATAGTCACAGATGTTTATCTTTGTTTTTTTTCATACATGGTCTGGCAATTTCTTGTTAAAATCAAATAAAATAAGGGGCCACATTTAATAAATAAAATGTGCAAAACAGTGTTGCTAAAGTACATAAAGAAGAATGTACCATGTTTAAAAAAAATTACATAATCTATTAGCTAAATTAGATTACTTCCATGTAATCCACAGCAAACATATTTAGCTCCGCCTCATTTCTGTGAATAGACACACATCTCCTCACAGAGACGATCAGGCACAGACTGAACAGCCAGCCATGTGAAAGGTTATCTGAGTTTACACCTCAGCAGCGCCAGGCGTGAACTCATCGGTCTTCATGCATAACACAGCTCAGATGAGAATTTAGATAATCTTTCACATGGCTGTCTTGTCTGTTCAGTCTGTGCTTGATCGTCTGTGTGTAGACGTGTCTGCTCACAGAGATTAAGCAAAATTGAAGATGTTCACTGTGGATTACATTGCAAAGGAAGGGTTCTTTTTTTGTTAAATAAAAATGGGAGCCAGGGCTGTCTTGTATTTTATTTCTATTAATATATTTTCTCAGTGTTGTGATCTTTTTACTGTTTACTAGAAATTCACGGTGGCCGGGTCTAATATTGACCTGACACCATCAATTTCAGGTTTAGTACCAGCTAACAATACAAAACTGGCATTAATCCCTTCATTAGCCAGCATGCCACCCTCACCAGGGCTACTGGAAGAGCCGGGTAAAGTGCCTGAAAATGAAGAATGCACCATTTTCAGGGGTGGGCAGTGGTTTTCAGGAAGGGGGGCCCAGAACACTTGGGCCTTCCCACGCTGAGAATACCAGCCCCCAGCTGTTTCGGTTTTTCCTTGGCTGATGATTAAAAATAGGGCAAAGCCCACGCACTTCTTTTTCAATTATTTATTTAAATAATTAAAAAAACATAATAGGCTTCCCTGTATTTTGATTGTCAGCCATGAAAAGTCAGGCAGCTGGGGGTGGCAGGCCGTAGCTGTCCACTTTATCTGCGCTGAGAATCAAAAATACAGCAGAGCGCTAACAAGTTTTTTTAAATTATTTACTTATTTTTACAGTACAATGATGTCAGTCAATGGGTGAAGGACCTTACAGTCAATACGAGACGCTCTTACAGACAATGGGCATCTATGATTGCTTGCTGGAGTAACTTGAAACCAGCTCATTAATTCTACCATACTCAAATGTATGGGCTGATTTCAGATTATTCCAACAGCCAATCACAGGCACTTATTCTGCATAATAGAGTCTGTGATTGGCTGTTGTGTTGCTCTGCAGTGAATATTCTCGAAGTTAATGAGTGGCCCCGGATGTACAAGTGGCAGGACAGCGGGATGCGGGACAGCATGACGCAGTAAGTAAGATGAGGATGTTTAATAACGATGCTTTATTTTACAGCCTCCAAACCAAAACTGTAACACGGACTTCCCATGAAAGTCTGTGTTTGGGATCTGTGCCTAACCATTAGATGTTCGATACGATCCCCAAACTTTACAGTTTGAGTTCGCCCATCACTATTTCTGACACAGTCTTTGTCTCTTTTTGGTATGTTTTATGTTCAAATTAAGATGCTTAGTATTTCATACTTCCTACTATTAGTCTTTGACAAAATCTTAGTAATATCGCCATGTGTAGCTTTTTTTACCTGCGGATATTTTGCATCTAATTCACAAGACAAACTGACAAGATGTGAATGTGAAACACACGCCAATGGTCAGCTTACGCAACATAAAAATAAAAAGTGGGCAATTGATTTCAATTAATCCCATCCACTTTGTTGGAACTTTAATGACAGGGCAGACAGCGATAGATTCTCTCATCCAGGAGAATCGGGCCGCCTATGCAAATCACACATGACACTCTGATCAAACTCTGAAAAGAGTTTTATCCGAGTGTCAACATAGTGTGATGCGATTTTCTTGGAACACAGTTTGAGGAGGAGATGGAGAACAAACTTTCTCCATCTTCTCTAGTGTGAGTCCGCAGAAATTTGAATGCAGTCCGATGATTTCCATGTACTCATTAACTTCTATAGTCAAGTATTGTCCAAATATCTGGTCAAACTAGGACGTGCATAGATTTTTCCTTGGATAGACACTGTCTGAGAAAAAAAATCTGAAAATGTGCTCAGCCCTTTGGGGTACATGCCCACAAAAAGGATTAGTAGCTTTTGAAAGCAGAGTATCTTCGCTGCATCCAAAACTCTATGTTGTTCTTTACAAGCACAGTGGAAGGAAAAAAATGCAAATCATATGACCACTGAGCTTTTTTGATGCTGTGTAAACTGACCTGCTGCACAATTTTCCTATATACAGCATTTCACTTTTTGGTGTGGACTCATTTGCGTCTCCTGCATCGAAGAATGCAGCAGATGCAGCGAAAATATGCTGCATCCAGAACATGACATGACTCTGAAGGCCACTTTACACGCACAGATATCTGTGTCCAACTTCTGAACAGATCTCTGGTTGCAGTGAAATCATGGACACATTGTTCCATTTTGTGGCTGTGTACAAATGGAACAATGTGTCCATGATTCCACTACAACCAGAGATCTGCAAACAATCTCTGCACAATTATCTTTGTGTGTAACTGGGCTTTTAGACTAACGTTGGTCTGGGAGCAGTCTGATGTATTATCAGATCACAGTCACATGAAATATACCCTCATCTTCCACTGCCCTAAGGGTAACGTCACACTAGGTGACGTCGCCGGAGATGTTCAAGGCGATGAGCGGGAGCGCGCACATATTTTGGCGCCCCGCCAGCGTTGCCATCGCATGTTTACGTGCGGCGACACCTCCGGTGATGCATCGGCGATCGTATAGGCGGCGTCGCCTCTGGGGTATCTAAAAACCCCAGCGGCGATGCCGTAACATGGGAGCCTATGGCTCCCATCGCCTGTGAGATCACCGTTCCCCGTTTACATGGGGCGATATGTACACAACCCCCTAGAGTGGTCGCCTGGTTTCAGAACGCTACTGTGAAACCAGGCGACCACTCAAATGCGTCGCCCTCGCCCAGGGCTGCCACTAGGAATTTCGGCGCCCCTTACTGGCAAAATTTTGGGGCCCCCCGAGACTCCGCCCATATTCCGCCCCACCCATGATAAACATCAGGTGAGATAAGTATTGAAGACATCACCAATTTTCTAAGTAAATATTTTTCTAAAGCTACTATTGACATTAATTTCTCCCCAGATGTCAGTAACGGCTCATCCAATCCATACAGGCAAAGAAATCAAACCATAGATGTCCGTAAACTATGTATAATGAGAAATAACACAGGGAAAAAGTATTAAACACATAAAGAAAGAGAGGTGCAAAAAGCTCTGTAAAGTCCTGATACCAGCTGAAATCTATCAGTAATTAGAAAGCAATCCTGCCATTCAGTAATAATAATGTCAGCTGGTTCAACTGGTGTCTCACAACAAAACTCTCATGATGGGTAAAACCAGTGAGCCGTCTCAAGACTTTCACCCCATTATTGTTGTCAAACATACTGATGGTATTGGTTACAGAAGAATTTCTAAACTATTGAAGGTTACAGTGAACTCTGCTGGTGTCATAATCCAGAAGTGGAAAAAACATAATTTCACCATAAACCGACCATGACCAGGAGGAGCTCCCTGCAACATTTCACACAGAGGAGTGAAAAGAATTATCAGGAGAGTTGTACAAGAACCATCTGTGGAGAGCGACAGAAAGAGATGGAATCGGCAGGCACAATAGCTTCATTAAGAAACAATGAGTCATGCCCTCTCACTCCATGGCTCGTATGCACGCTCCTGTGTGCACGCTCCTGTGTGCACGCTCCTGTATGCACGCTCTGTATGCACGCTCCTGTATGCACGCTCCTGTACGCACGCTCCTGTACGTATGCTCCTGTACGCACGCTCCTGTACGTACGCTCCTGTGTGCACGCTCCTGTGTGCACGCTCCTGTGTGCACGCTCCTGTATGCACGCTCCTGTATGTATGCTCCAGTACGCACGCTCCTGTACGTACGCTCCTGTACGGACGCTCCTGTATGTATGCTCCTGTATGCAAGCTCCTGTATGCACGCTCCTGTATGCACGCTCCTGTATGCACGCTCCTGTATGGACACTCCTGTATGCACGCTCCTGTATGGACGCTCCTGTATGTATGCTCCTGTATGTACGCTCCTGTATGCACGCTCCTGTATGCACGCTCCTGTATGTATGCTCCTGTATGCACGCTCCTGTATGTATGCTCCTGTATGCACGCTCCTGTATGCACGCTCCTGTATGCAGGCTCCTGTATGGACGCTCCTGTATGCACGCTCCTGTATGCACGCTCCTGTATGTATGCTCCTGTATGCACGCTCCTGTATGCACGCTCCTGTATACACGCTCCTGTATACACGCTCCTGTATGCACGCTCCTGTATGTATGCTTCTGTATGTATGCTCCTGTATGTATGCTCCTGTATGCACGCTCCTGTATGCACGCTCCTGTATGTATGCTCCTGTATGCACACTCCTGTATGGACGCTCCTGTATGTACGCTCCTGTATGCACGCTCCTGTATGCACGCTCCTGTATGCACGCTCCTGTATGTATGCTCCTGTATGCACGCTCTTGTATGCACGCTCCTGTATGCACGCTCCTGTATGCACGCTCCTGTATGTATGCTCCTGTATGCACGCTCCTGTATACACGCTCCTGTATGGACACTCCTGTATGTACGCTCCTGTATGCACGCTCCTGTATGCACGCTCCTGTATGCACACTCCTGTATGTATGCTCCTGTATGCACGCTCCTGTATGCAGGCTCCTGTATGTATGCTCCTGTATGCAGGCTCCTGTATGCACGCTCCTGTATGCACGCTCCTGTATGCACGCTCCTTTATACACGCTCCTGTATGCACGCTCCTGTATGTATGCTCCTGTATGTATGCTCCTGTATGCATACTCCTGTATGCACGCTCCTGTATGTATGCTCCTGTATGCACGCTCCTGTATGCACGCTCCTGTATGCATGCTCCTGTATGTACGCTCCTGTATGCAGGCTCCTGTATGTACGCTCCTGTATGCACGGTCCTGTATGCACGCTCCTGTATGTATGCTCCTGTATGCATGCTCCTGTATGCACGCTCCTGTATGCACGCCCCTGTATGCACGCTCCTGTATGCACGCTCCTGTATGCACACTCCTGTATGTATGCTCCTGTATGCACACTCCTGTATGCACGCTCCTGTACGCACGATCCTGTATGTACGCTCCTGTATGCACGCTCCTGTATGTATGCTCCTGTATGCACGCTCCTGTATGCACGCTCCTGTATGTATGCTCCTGTATGTATGCTCCTGTATGCAGGCTCCTGTATGCACGCTCCTGTATGTATGCTCCTGTATGTATGCTCCTGTATGTATGCTCCTGTATGCAGGCTCCTGTATGTATGCTCCTGTATGCACGCTCCTGTATGCACGCTCCTGTATGCACGCTCCTGTATGCATGCTCCTGTATGCACGCTCCTGTATGCACGCTCCTGTATGTATGCTCCTGTATGCACGCTCCTGTATGCACGCTCCTGTATGCACGCTCCTGTATGCACGCTCCTGTATGCACGCTCACCACGCAAGACTGTATTGCTAAACAAAAAGCAGGTTTAAGAGCGGTTAAAGTTTACTCTACAACACTTAGACAAGTCTGTGAAATACTGAAGAATATAGTCTGGTCACAAGTGGCCAAAACTGAATTATTTGGAGGTCATAAAACACACCATGTTTGGAGGCCAAAAGGAAATCACCCCCAAAACACCAGCCAAAGTGAAGTGTGGAAGTGGGAACATCATGGTATGAGGCTGGTTTTCATCACACAGCATTGGCAAACCTAACTTGGATACCAGGGAATGTAAAACTGACTACCAATAACTGACACTGAACCACTGATTGCCAGAATCTAAAGATATGAGAACACTGAACCAGGAGAAATGTGCACAGAATGGCGCAGCCACAGAACGATAGAGATGATGGTGCCGAATGAGTGAATGCCAGGGGCTGACAAACTAAAGGCCCCGTTACATGCAACGATATCGCTAACAATATCGTTGCAACGTCACCGGTTTTCTGATGTTGCAGCGACCTCATAGCGAATCCGCTGCATGTGACATCCAGCAACAATCAGCGATCAGCTCGCTGAGCATTGGAGAATGGTCGGGACCATTTTTCGATCGTTGGTCTCACGCTGGGCAGCCAGCATCGGTGTGTGTGACAGCGGGAGACCAAGATCAATGACCTCCCAGTGCTGCACAGTACACGATGGGAGCTGGTAACCAGGGTACATATCGGGTAACTAAGCACAGCGCTCTGCTTAGTTACTTAATGTTTACCCTGGTTACCAGCAAGGTCGCTGATCGCTGATGAGTCTGTCTGTGTGACAGCTCACCAGCGATCAGATAACGATGTTCCAGCGACCCCCATCATTGGTGGGGTCGCTGGGACATCTTTATGTGTAACGGGGCCTTTAGTCTCCAAATCATCAAAGTAATTATCCAAGAAATCTGGCATGAAATGCTTTGAAAAGATTTTTGCACAACACTGATTCCTGCAAAAATGCAGCAACATTTGCGACACTGGAGACCGGCTGACACTGAGGGATGGACGACACTGAGGACCTGGCGACAGTGAGGGATAGACGACACTGAGGACCTGGCGACAGTGAGGAATGGACGACACTGAGGACCTGGCGACACTGAGGGATGGACGACACTGAGGACCTGGCGACACTGAGGACCTGGCGACACTGAGGACCTGGCGACAGTGAGGGATGGACGACACTGAGGACCTGGCGACACTGAGGACCTGGCGACACTGAGGGATGGACGACACTGAGGACCTGGCGACACTGAGGACCTGGCGACAGTGAGGGATGGACGACACTGAGGACCTGGCGACACTGAGGACCTGGCGACAGTGAGGGATGGACGACACTGAGGACCTGGCGACACTGAGGACCTGGCGACACTGAGGGATGGACGACACTGAGGGATGGACGACACTGAGGGATGGACGACACTGAGGACCTGGCGACACTGAGGGATGGACGACACTGAGGACCTGGCGACACTGAGGACCTGGCGACAGTGAGGGATGGACGACACTGAGGACCTGGCGACACTGAGGGATGGACGACACTGAAGACCTGGCGACAGTGAGGGATGGACGACACTGAGGACCTGGCGACAGTGAGGGATGGACGACACTGAGGACCTGGCGACACTGAGGACCTGGCGACAGTGGGGGATGGACGACACTGAGGACCTGGCGACAGTGGGGGATGGACGACACTGAGGACCTGGCGACACTGAGGACCTGGCGACACTGAGGACCTGGCGACAGTGGGGGATGGACGACACTGAGGACCTGGCGACAGTGGGGGATGGACAACACTGAGGACCTGGCGACAGTGAGGGATGGACGACACTGAGGACCTGGCGACAGTGAGGGATGGACGACACTGAGGACCTGGCGACACTGAGGGATGGACGACACTGAAGACCTGGCGACAGTGAGGGATGGACGACACGGAGGACCTGGCGACACTGAGGGATGGACGACACTGAGGACCTGGCGACACTGGGGGATGGACGACACGGAGGACCTGGCGACACTGAGGGATGGACGACACGGAGGACCTGGCGACACTGAGGGATGAATCCTGTTCCTCCTCCCCTGTGTGACGTCTGTGACAGCCTCTTTTGGTTTTCATAGTGTATTAATATACGCTGTGAAACCTACCGTACATTAAACTAATACAAATGTGTTAAAAATAATAAAAATGGAATAGTTACCCTCCGCCAGGTGATAGGGAGCCGAAACAACCAGAGGTACCGACCCAAATGGGCTGTGACAGATGTCACACAGGGGAGGAGCACAGGATCGTTCCTGTCTGACATCACATCCTGCAGTGTCGGCGTATTCCCGCTGGAATTGCGCATTGTCTGAACGGCGATACCTAATTCCAGTGGAAATAATGGCTCCTATGGGAGACGTTGCAGGTGCGTAAAGAATTGACATGTCCATCCCTCAGTGTCGCCAGGTCCTCAGTGTCGTCCATCCCTCACTGTCGCCAGGTCCTCAGTGTCGTCCATCCCTCACTGTCGCCAGGTCCTCAGTGTCGTCCATCCCTCAGCAGGTCCCACTGAGGACCTGCTGACACTGAGGGATGGACGACACTGAGGACCTGGCGACAGTGAGGGATGGACGACACTGAGGACCTGGCGACAGTGAGGGATGGACGACACGGAGGACCTGGCGACAGTGAGGGATGGACGACACTGAGGACCTGCTGACACTGAGGGATGGACGACACTGAGGACCTGGCGACACTGAGGGATGGACGACACTGAGGACCTGGTGACACTGAGGGATGGACGACACTGAGGACCTGGTGACACTGAGGACCTGGCGACACTGAGGGATGGACGACACTGAGGACCTGGCGACAGTGAGGGATGGACGACACTGAGGACCTGGCGACACTGAGGGATGGGCGACACTGAGGACCTGGCGACAGTGAGGGATGGACGACACTGAGGACCTGGCGACACTGAGGGATGGACGACACTGAGGACCTGGCGACACTGAGGGATGGACGACACTGAGGACCTGGCGACACTGAGGGATGGACGACACTGAGGACCTGGCGACAGTGAGGGATGGACGACACTGAGGACCTGGCGACACTGAGGGATGGACGACACTGAGGACCGGAGAATGAGGATGGAACAGGGCCCGACAATGGTGGACCCAAAAATGAGGACTAGACAGGGACAGGGAGGACTGGACAACAACAGTGAGAACAGGACAATGAGGACTGAACTACAATAAGGAGATGCACCTGCTGGGAACCAATTCCCAATATATAGAGCTACAACATAACATCAGAAAAACTATATAAACCCAAGAAACAGAAAACTGCGCCCTGAGGAGACTCTGGTAAAGTCACATAAGCCGCACATAACACACAAGTATAAGGCTACGTTCACACACTGCGCTTTTTTTTTGCGTGCGCTTGTCAAAATAGCGCAAGTGCATCTGTGTCTGCCGGCAGAGTGAATGGAGTGTCACTTTTCCGTGCAGATGCTGCATCAATATACACTGCACTTTTATGGGAGAAAGAGCGGGCGTAAAAAGAATCAACATGTCAATTCTTTACGCACCTGCAACGTCTCCCATAGGAGCCATTATTTCCACTGGAATTAGGTATCGCCGTTCAGACAATGCGCAATTCCAGCGGGAATACGCCGACACTGCAGGATGTGATGTCAGACAGGAACGATCCTGTGCTCCTCCCCTGTGTGACATCTGTCACAGCCCATTTGGGTCGGTACCTCTGGTTGTGTCGGCTCCCTATCACCTGGCGGAGGGTAACTATTCCATTTTTATTATTTTTAACACATTTGTATTAGTTTAATGTACGGTAGGTTTCACAGCGTATATTAATACACTATGAAAACCAAAAGAGGCTGTCACAGACGTCACACAGGGGAGGAGGAACAGGATTCTTCCTCCCCTGTGTGACATCACTTCCCTCTTGCGCTTTAGGGGGAGAAATGAGCCCATAAAAAAACGCGATGTGTGAATGCACCACATTTGTTTATGGGGCCTTTTTTCACTTTTTGCGTGGGTGCAAAACGCTGCAAAAAGCGTCTGCACAAAAAAGCACAAAAAGCGCAAAAAAAGCACAAAGTGTGAGCAGACTTTAAACCTGGGGCTTCCAGACAAATATTGTTTTCAGAGCAACACCTGTGAGCCGCCCCCACTCACTCACCTGTTCCCCCCCATCACTCACCTGTCCCCCTCACTCTCACCTGTCTCCATCACTCATCTGTGAACCGCCCCTTCTCACACTCACTCACCTGTTCCCCCCCATCACTCACCTGTCCCCATCACTCATCTGTGAACCGCCCCTTCTCACACTCACTCACTTGTCCCCCTCACACTCACCTGTCCCCCCTGTCACTCACCTGTGCCCCTCTCACACTCACTCACCTGTTTCCCCATCACTCACCTGCCCCCCTCACACTCACCTGTCCCCCTGTCACTCACCTGTGCCCCCTCTCACACTCACTCACCTGTTTCCCCATCACTCACCTGTCCCCATCACTCATCTGTGAACCGCCCCCTCTCACACTCACTCACCTGTTTCCCTCACACTCACCTGTCCCCCCTGTCACTCACCTGTGCTCCCTCTCACACTCACTCACCTGTTTCCCCATCACTCACCTGCCCCCTCACACTCACCTGTCCCCCTGTCACTCACCTGTGCCCCCTCTCACACTCACTCACCTGTTTCCCCATCACTCACCTGCCCCATCACACTCACCTATCCCCCATCACTCACCTGTTTGCCACCCGTTAGTCATCTGTGAGCCACCCCCTCTCACACTCACTCACCTGTCCCCCACATCACTCACCTGCCCCCTGTCACTCACCTGTGCCCCCTCTCACACTCACTCACCTGTTTCCTGCAGTCACTCACCTGCCCCTCACACTCACCTTTCCCCCCATCACTCACCTGTGCCCCTTCTCACACTCACTCACCTGTTTCCACATCACTAACCTGTCCCCCTTTGTCACTCACCTGTGAGCCACCCCCTCTCACACTCACTTGTTTCCCCCCCCCCCGTAAACCACCTGTCCTGCTCACACAGTCATCTGTACTCCACTCCGGTCACTCACCTAGCTCTGGCTGTGCTGCTCCGCTCCTGGCTGGCCTCGTCCCTCTTCTTGCCACATGTCCCTTGTCCCTGCTGCACCAGCGCCTGCAGCTGCAGGGGAGCTCAGCGGGTAGCATCGTGGAGTCCTACGGTGCAGCCGCTGCATTGCGCAGAATCGACCCGACCCCGGGCCGCACATCTTCCCCTTCTGCCAGGCGAGGCGGCGCACGCAAAGCAACAGCTCGGAGGGCGGCTGGACCAGCTCCACAGAGGCCGGCGGGCGGGTAGGCGGGGCAGGCAGGTGCCCGCGCTCCAGACACACCTTCAATCTGTCACTGTGTGTCGCATGCGTGCTGGCCTGGGGGGGGGGGTGGGCGGACCTCTTTGCTCAAAATGGCCACGGCCCCCGCCAGCACGCCCGGGCCCCCCTGTAGCCACGCCCCTTCCAGGGATTGGCGGGCCCCTTACTGGAGTAAGGCCTGTAAGGCCCTAACGGCGGCCCTGCCCTCGCCTATTCACATTAGGCGACACATCAGCGTTGTCGGTGGCAATAGGCCACGCCCCAGCATCGCCTATAAAATCGCCGCCGAAATCGCCAGGTGTGATGGTACCCTAAGCCTAAAGGCACCGTTACACAGAGAGATATCTGTGCAGACATTGATTGCAACTCACTGGTTGCAGTGAAATCATGGACACATTGTTACATTTGTACACGGTCACAAAATGGAACAATGAGTCCATTATTTCACTGCAACCAGTGAGTTGTAAGCAATGTCTGCACAGATATCTCTTTGTGTAATGGTACCTTTAAGAGCGGCTTCAAACTGTGGCACGATCCGGTCCGTGGCTGTCCGGGAGCCTCGGACCGGATCAGCACACAGGACTGGAGGGCTATTTTTCTGCCGATGTGCAGCCGCACGCAGTTCCCGCTGCTGAAAGCGGCTGCAGCTGCGTGCGCTGCACACCGGACCGGAGGGCACAATAGCCCTCCAGTCCTGTGTGCTGATCCAGTCCGCGGCTGTCAGGGTCCTCTCGGACACCCCCAAACCAGATCGTGCAGCTGTGTGAACCTGCCCTTAGGGTACCGTTACACGTCACAACATTGCATGCAATACCACTTGCAATTTGCTGGTTGCAGTGAAATCATGGACACATTGTTCTATTTTGTTGCCATGTACAAAATGGAGCAATGTGTGCAAGATTTCACTGCAACCAGCAAGTTGCAAGTGAAATTGCATGCAATGTTGTGACGTTTAATGGTACCCTAAGGCCGCTTCACACACAAGAATATCCTGAACGATATCCTTGAAACGTCACAAATTTGTGATCGTTCAAAAAATATCATTCGGGCGTCGTTGGTTGTAAACGAATTATATAGGAAGAAAAAATACTTGGATCGTTCATCCAAGATTTGAGGTCCTGACATCAGAGTGCTGTCTGTGTGTTATCCGTGTGTAATGCGATTTTAACATGACATTTCTCATTCTGTATAAAGTTAGAAAAGAGTTGATAGAATAGAGTGATTGAATACAATAGACAGACAGAGAGATGATAGAATAGCTAGTGTGTGCAACCATAACTGAGAGGGCAATAGGAGGTTATCCAATTCTATGGTGGCCGCGCTCCCCGTGGTAATGATTTTAAGAGCTTCTTAAATTGGATAACCTCCTATTGAACCTTTATGCCTGTGGGAATCCGTGGCAGGATACAACACAGGATCAATTCAAGGCAAGCAGCAGACCCGGATAAATATCCAAAGCGTGAGGAGGCTTTGGAAAAACCATATGCTTGAAGTTTTAAGGCAAGAGGTGAGTGCTTAAAACTTCATTAAAAGGGCACCAGAGAGTTACATTGGTAACGCGCTGAGATTGGCGCCGCATGTTTGTTTTTTATACAGTTAGGGCCAGAAATATTTGGACAGTGACACAATTTTCGCGAGTTGGGCTCTGCATGCCACCACATTGCATTTGAAATGAAACCTCTACAACAGAATTCAAGTGCAGATTGTAACGTTTAATTTGAAGGGTTGAACAAAAATATCTGATAGAAAATGTAGGAATTGTACACATTTCTTTACAAACAGTCCACATTTTAGGAGGTCAAAAGTAATTGGACAAATAAACATAACCCAAACAAAATATTTTTATTTTCAATATTTTGTTGCGAATCCTTTGGAGGCAATCACTGCCTTAAGTCTGGAACCCATGGACATCACCAAACGCTGGGTTTCCTCCTTCTTAATGCTTTGCCAGGCCTTTACAGCTGCAGCCTTCAGGTCTTGCTTGTTTGTGGGTCTTTCCGTCTTAAGTCTGGATTTGAGCAAGTGAAATGCATGCTCAATTGGGTTAAGATCTGGTGATTGACTTGGCCATTGCAGAATGTTCCACTTTTTTGCACTCATGAACTCCTGGGTAGCTTTGGCTGTATTCTTGGGGTCATTGTCCATCTGTACTATGAAGCGCCGTCCAATCAACTTTGCAGCATTTGGCTGAATCTGGGCTGAAAGTATATCCCAGTACACTTCAGAATTCATCCGGCTACTCTTGTCTGCTGTTATGTCATCAATAAACACAAGTGACCCAGTGCCATTAAAAGCCATGCATGCCCATGCCATCACGTTGCCTCCACCATGTTTTACAGAGGATGTGGTGTGCCTTGGATTATGTGCCGTTCCCTTTCTTCTCCAAACTTTTTTCTTCCCATCATTCTGGTACAGGTTGATCTTTGTCTCATCTGTCCATAGAATACTTTTCCAGAACTGAGCTGGCTTCTTGAGGTGTTTTTCAGCAAATTTAACTCTGGCCTGTCTATTTTTGGAATTGATGAATGGTTTGCATCTACATGTGAACCCTTTGTATTTACTGTCATGGAGTCTTCTCTTTACTGTTGACTTAGAGACAGATACACCTACTTCATTGAGAGTGTTCTGGACTTCAGTTGATGTTGTGAACGGGTTCTTCTTCACCAAATAAAGTATGCGGCAATCATCCACCACTGTTGTCATCCGTGGATGCCCAGGCCCTTTAGAGTTCCCAAGCTCACCAGTCAATTCCTTTTTTCTCAGAATGTACCCAACTGTTGATTTTGCAACTCCAAGCATGTCTGCTATCTCTCTGATGGATTTTTTCTTTTTTTTTCAGCCTTAGGATGTTCTGCTTCACCTCAATTGAGAGTTCCTTTGACCGCATATTGTCTGGTCACAGCAACAGCTTCCAAATGCAAAACCACACACCTGGAATCCACCCCTGACCTTTTAACTACTTCATTGATTACAGGTTAACGAGGGAGACGCCTTCAGAGTTAATTGCAGCCCTTAGAGTCCATTGTCCAATTACTTTTGGTCCCTTGAAAAAGAGGAGGCTATGTATTACAGAGCTATGATTCCTAAACCCTTTCTCCGATTTGGATGTGGAAACTCTCATATTGCAGCTGGGAGTGTGCACTTTCAGCCCATATTATATATATAATTGTATTTCTGAACATGTTTTTGTAAACTGCTAAAATAACAAAACTTGTGTCACTGTCCAAATATTTCTGGCCCTAACTGTATATACCCTACAGAGAATCACCTTACTTCATAACTGAGAGTGCGGTATTCCTGTCATTGTGGAGTGTAAAGTCAACCTGAGGCTCTTATCCCAGCATCCCTACACCTAACATAGGGGACCAATTGGCCATCCGTTACCAGGGTAACCAACCCAGTGGGAGGAGTGTTAGGGCAGAAGGAGCGGGAAAAACACACAGACTGGAGCAGTCTAGTCTGAGGGAAGAAGAATAGAGTCAAGTCCTAGAGGGATACCACAGGGAGGGCACCCGAAAAGGATCAGCGACCTAGACGGAAGGAGGATACTTAGTGCCGGAACTCATCCACGGTCCGGGGGAATCCTAGTCCGCAACAGGGTACCGACTCCGATTCACAGTGCAGGCGAGTCTAACCTGCGTGTCGCAGGTTTGCCCAGAAGCCCCGACCTCGTCCAGGACATGCAACCCCACCAGGAGCACTAAACTGGGTTGAGCCCCTTAGACAAGAAGGGTAACCTCATAGCATCCAACGGACCTGGTAGACAAGTGGGTTGTGCAGGACAGAAAAAGGAAAGTAAGGAGGCGCAGGAACAAGGGACAGTGAAAGTAACTGAAGGAACACTCTGGTAGCCTCAAAGAGACTTTATTCTCCCCAGTGACTACTCAGCCTGATACCCACAAAGACTGTGTAACTGTGTACCTGAACTGCTGAAAACTGTTGCCAAGAAAAACACCCGTACAGAGTCAGCAAGCCTCCGGTGTCTTATTCTGTTAAATTAGGAAGCAGCTGCTGCCACACTGTTCAGCTCAGCAACAGCACTGCCCCGGGGATCCGCTCCGCCTGCAGGGCGGTATGATAGCGGCGCTGGTGAGATCACCAGAAACTGCAGGTGGCGTCACGAGACTTTATGTCACGCTTCCGGGGAAGGCGCCTTAGAGTGGACCCACTGGGCCGTGGTACCGAACTCCCCGGGGTGAGCTGATCCTAGTTCACTCAACCTCTATACAGGGATTGTCAGGGGCAAGCCCAGGGGGTCTTAATACCACAGCAGCTAGTACCAAGGGGGCGGCTCGTAAGGTTAGCCTATACTAAGGAACAGAGAAGTATTCCAGGTAACAGGGTAATAGGGTAGGAGGCCAGGAATGGTGCTACCGGGGAGGAGCACAGCAAGGGTTCCAGGACACAGAGCACAAGGAAGGCCTGACCAACAGTCAGCAAGGCAGAAGCAAACTGACTTAATAATCAGGCACCTCCCATCAGAAGAGGTGGCCTGATATACCATGGGAAGAGCAGCTATTGGTCAAGGGGACTGTCAGGTTGCACCTAGCGCGCCGCTGAGTAGGCTCATGAAAATGACCATAGTAATGTGCTCATGTGCGAACCCGGCGGTCAGCTGACAGGAAGGGAATATGGCGACGGCTCCGAGACACAGCATGCCTGGATGCCGGATGCCCGGTCGGCAGAGGAGCAGGAGATGCCGACCCGGGAGAGGTGAGATGGGAAGCGGTGTCAGGGGACCTAACACTTTATTTCTTTTATTTTTTTTACCCTTTATTTAGCTGACCCCCAGGGCTATGGGCCCAGGCACCAGCCACCGAGACATCACCCCAAGCATCAATGAGTACCGAATTCCCATAAACCCTTGGGCGGTCACTAGATAGGGTTCATCTGTCTCCCGCTGAAGAACGCTTCCTCCCCCTGCTCTGTGATCACTGAATGAGCAGAGTCAGCGGTGACTAAGCGGTGATGTAATCGCTGACATCATTGCCATGGTACCTAATAAGCGGTTACTATGGGTAGGGTCACATTGAAAACATAAATTGCATTCACCGCATCCGGATCCGGATGCGGTGAACGCAATGCCGGTCGCACACAGTTTTTTTCAAAACTGTGTGCTGAATACCGCACTGCGGTCACCGGATGGCTCAGGATGTGTAATCCTGAGCCATCCGGTAACTGCAGAGTTTGCGGATCCCGGCTATTGCCGGGATCAGCAAACTTAATAAAGAGTTGAATAGCTGAGCTAAATGACTGTTTGAGGTCTGTAGGGGGGCTTAGACCCCCCTACAGACCGGCCGCCGACTTCTATAGTGTTCTTCTACAATTTCTCACTGTGCACGGGCTCCTCGGAGCCCGTGCATGTCACCCAAAGTTGCCCCTATCCCCCCGTATCACTATAGAGGGGTGCATACACCCCTCTATTACAATTATGCTTTAATTATGTGATATATACAATGAATTATCCAAATCGCAAAGTAAGTATATATTTACATGTGTCCGGAGGCAGAGTGAAGGGATTTCCATGGGCGGGGCTGTGTGCAGTAGCCTCCGCCCGCTCCTTCTTGATGGCCGCCCCCTCTGGCCGTAATCCAGTCTTGTGAGGGCGGGCACGTCGTTAAAGGGGCGTGGCTAACCGCGTCACTTAGTTAGCCACGCCCCTTTAACGACGTGCCCGCCCTCACAAGACTGGATTAAGGCCAGAGGGGGCGGCCATCAAGAAGGAGCGGGCGGAGGCTACTGCACACAGCCCCGCCCATGGAAATCCCTTCACTCTGCCTCCGGACACATGTAAATATATACTTACTTTGCGATTTGGATAATTCATTGTATATATCACATAATTAAAGCATAATTGTAATAGAGGGGTGTATGCACCCCTCTATAGTGATACGGGGGGTAGGGGCAACTTTGGGTGACATGCACGGGCTCCGAGGAGCCCGTGCACAGTGAGAAATTGTAGAAGAACACTATAGAAGTCGGCGGCCGGTCTGTAGGGGGGTCTAAGCCCCCCTACAGACCTCAAACAGTCATTTAGCTCAGCTATTCAACTCTTTATTAAGTTTGCTGATTGCCGGGATCCGCAAACTCTGCAGTTACCGGATGGCTCAGGATTACACATCCTGAGCCATCCGGTGACCGCAGTGCGGTCCCGGCAAACGCTGCGAAAACTGCTGCCTGCATGATTTTAAACGCAGGCAGCAGTGCCGGATCCGGCCACCGGATGGCTTGTGAAGCCATCCGGTGTTTTGCATAGGCTCCTATCAGGAGCGTTTCCTGGTCCGGTTTTGAGCTTTTTTAAAGTTCAAAACCGGATCAGGATTTTGCAAACAAAACGGAAATGTGACCCTAGCCTATGGCAATGATGGCCGGCGACAGAACAGCGGCTCCTGAATGAGTGGCTCATACAGGAGCCGCAGAAGTGAAGGTCCTGCTGAATGGCGCTGCTTACCAATTACAGCAGCGCCAGCAAGCAGGGAGTTAACTCTGCTCTCACCGCTGCTCCAGTATGAGCGGCACATACAGGACCAGCGAGGAGAACAGAGTTACATACATACATACATCAATTGAAGTCCTATAAAAAAATTGGATTGCACCCACATATTAAACAATAAGACAGTGATAATTTGTGATTTTTCTTCCTCAGCTGCTTTAGGAATGAGGAAAAAAAGTCACAGCATGCTGTATATGGTCGCGTAAAATGACCAAAACTCAACAATTCGTATGCCATTCATTCTTACAATTACATTACCAATTTTTAGCATAAAATACTGTAAATGGGCTTGTAAATAATTGTCAAATAATAGTTATTGAGAAAAACAACAAACTGCCTACAGATGACATACATATGTCATATGGATGCTAGGCAAGAAAAATAATCGCACACTCGCATGACATATGGAAAACAAAATGGATTTCACTCATACAACCTTTCTGAATGCGAATGGTATTTAATTTTTTATATGCAGATGTGAGCGAACCCGTAATGATATCTCCATTTGGCCTCATTAATTTGGCTCTTCTAGATAGATGTGATTAGAAAGTAACTACATTTCCTGCATGAATGGAAAGTGGACATCATTTTGACAAATCTAAATGTAAAACCAGTCTCCAAATATAAATAAATGACTTGTTCGGTGTGTGCACAAGGCAGAGTTCACCACATCAATATGCATGAACAAGTAGCAAAGAAACTACGGTAATACCTAAAGAATCAAATAAATCAGTGACATGTACAATTCAAATGCAACAATATTGTCTTTCTTGAAAATGTGTAGAAAAAAGATATACTTATATGTTTGACATCCATGATTTTGAAATTATTTACATAAATTATAAATTCCTCTGAATTGATATTGTGTTTTCCTTTTTTAGTTTTAAATATGCTGCTAATATATATTTTTTGATATGCAGGCTGAATGATCTAAAGATGATTAAACAAAAAATCAATGCTCATTTTAAACTTTCCTGCTAGACATGCTAGACCCCTAACCATTATGTATTAAAAAGTAACTAAACTTTTACTGTAAAACATTTGATATAATTTTATTTGGGGATTATCTCAATTCATGTAAAAAATGCATGTAAAGGTACCTTTACACGCCACCACTGGGTGGTAGCAACTGCCTGGCATTGGGGATTTTTGTGTCTGTTGCCATAAAATTGCTATGAAATGGCGGCGTGAAATTGGGAAGTTGATCGCGATACCCGCTGTTGATTCGGATACCTGTTTCTGAGCCGTGCTCAAAAACCCAAGGCAACACAAAGGCACAATTGCCATGGTAGTGGCGTCTAAACGGGGCACAGGGATGGAATTTCCGTCGCCTACTGAATTCCCAGGGGCGTGACACAGCCTCATGGATACCGGGCCCCATCAGCGATCATTGGTGCGGCGACTGTGCAACCTTTGGCTGTCCCTTCACAGGGCGCCATATTTAAAGAGCTGTCCATTCACACTACACAATTGGAATGGCGTCATGAAATAGCCAGCCTTCCTGCGCAGGCTGGCCAATCATGACGCTATTGTGTTGTCCAATCAGCGTGTTAGCGTCACGGAATACACAACTTTGTCATACCTATGTACTTGCGGCGCGAAAGATGTATGCCCATATTCCTTTGTGGATAGCGGTGTGTGAAGCAGCGAAGGTACTCCACAGGAAGTTATCCGCAGGATCTGTCGGAACTTCCGGGGAACAAAGATACCTTCAGTTGACAACGCAATGGCAGTGTGTACATGTGGCATCGGCGATCGGTATCAACCGTCAAAAACGTGCGTGTGCACGTGCGGTTGATACCTGTTGCTAGGCACAGTGGCGGCGTGTAAAGGTACCTTAAGTCAATTCCAAACCTTTATTTTTCCTTTCTCTTTGCTGGTCTTTATTTGGAGTACAGATGCTGCCAGTGAATGGGTCAACATAGGGGGCTCCATTAGAAGATCAACATTGTTCACTGGAGTCAGACACTTCTGATTCATGAAGAGGTGCACGTTTTTTCATGACTCTGGAGCATATGATGAAATGTTTTCTGATGATAAAGTTTTGCTGAATCAGGCCCTAAGTATTCTGCTTATCAAAAAAATGTCTGCAGTAGGCTTATCTGCAGAGGTGGTGAGACACAAAATAGTTTGATGTCAATGCAGCTAAAAGCAGGTATTGAGTAAAGCTGGGGTCACATTTGGAAGGCACAATCCGGTAACCGGATCCATTACCGGATCTGGTTTTACCGTGTGCCTTCACATTAGGCATCACATTGCAGATCTGAATCCAGTAATGGATCCAGATCTGCAATGAGAAAAAATTGTGCCACATTCATGTAACTTGCGGTACCGGATCCGGTTGCCTAAACCCCTATAATAAAAAAATCGGATCCAGTTTTTAAACCGCTCCGAAAAATGCAGCTTGCATGATTTTTACCACAAGGTGCAAAAGAGGATGCTGTAACCGGATGGCATTAAGTGCCATCCGGTTTTAAAAACAAAGCC